>BPLR01006274.1:0-233258 GCA_021605095.1 Caerostris extrusa
GTGGAATGTTATTCTAGACCTAGGGAATGTTATTCTTATGAATTTCCAGAAGACAGTGATCTCCATTATCGTTATCCATGATCGCAGTGGTCTCCATTATCGTTTTATGTTCACAGTGACCTTGTGGCATGTATTACAAATTATGAAGTCGTCAATAGGTTCAATACCTTTATATACATATATAATAAAGTGTAACAATTGAATATATAAAATAAATAACAATTGCGTTATTTTCAATATGAAAATATAAGTGTGATAGTTGTTCTGTGATATGATAGCTCAAATCAGATTCAAAAATTTGAATTGGATATAGGGTGATAGTGAAAATTGTGGTATAATTAGATTAATGGATGTACTCCTGCTTTACCAGATATCTTAATATATGATTAATGATAAATCGTCAACAATTCTAAGGGTACAACAACACATTGTAATGTGTTACTTACCATAAGGTGGTTAAAAGGTTTAGTGTGTTAATTTAGTTGCATGTTAATGTTTACTAAAACTGATTTAAAATTTACATAAATTTACGAAGTGCCTTCTTGAAGAGAACTGTCCAGTAGTAAGGATCCATCATGCATTCCCATAACAAATTATAAAGATGACGGGGAAAAGCTCAAGAGTGATAAATATTCGTTTCAAGGACGGTTAACCCTTACGTTAGAATTTGAACTTAGCACTTTGTTTCGTCCGTAGACTTCGGCACCGATAATGGGAGAGAGAAAGATAAAAGGGAGTCTGCAGAGTCGAGAGAAGAGATCCAGATAGTACGGAGGGTAACAAAGACCCTTAAACAAACATGTTTTTAAGATGATTTTGTAAATATTTGATATAGAATTGTTTTGTGTATACTGCGTGTGTTATGCAGTGCTGTCTTTGGCTGTCATATTTATTAAAATTTACTAAAGTTTCGTGTTTATTTAAAGAAATATTTCAGTTTTAACCCTTAAACAACACTGAATCAGGACCACACGCTTATTCGGATCTAACTTTTACTCTATTTTACAGAACTTTTCTAGAAAATTAGTCTGCATTTCATTTCTCACTTAAAAGAAAACTGGACTCAAATCGTTTAATTATGGACATATTACTTAATGATTTAAAAATTATTTTAGTCTAGCATATTTTTCTTTTTATAGATTTTACATTGGAACTGTAAATCATAATTTATACTAATTTACTTTTGATAAAAAAATGATTTTTTTGTTAATAAAACACTAGATTCAGAATTTTTATATTAAATTAATGGCTGATATTTCGTCATTTAAAAAATTATTTGACATTAGATTAATAGTTATTTTTATTTTATTAAGCATTTAAATGCAAAATTTTATATTCTTTTTAAATTAAAACCAAATTAATATTGGTTTATTGTGCATCTATTTACAGGAAAGCCTTCAACTATTTTCTATAACAATTTATTAGGCAAATCGATTAACGTAACGATGAAACCACCACTAATAATAATGATACGTCAGATCTTTCAAATTCAAAGGTAGTTAGTCTTTGAAAGATAATGTAGATGAATCGATTTATAGATCCTTTTTGAGAATATAGGTTGTTTAATTTAATAGCATTTTGTAAGATATATAAAGGCATTAAAAGATGGTATTAATTATATAAACTTATCATTTTTAAATAAGTTAAGTAATACCACCAGAGACGGCTCAAAGGTCCAAAGTAATTACTTTTATTTCATTAAGAATTAAATTACTTATACTTAACCACTTGAATTAAATTTATTTGAAAGGAAAAGATGGATTTGCATACAAATTTGCCACAAGGAATGGTTATTTTAATAAATTGTTTTGAGATAAATAGAATATTAAAATGGGGGCTTTTTTGTTTTGATGGGGGGAAGATGAAAAGTAATTCGAGTAGACAAAGGAACCAAACTTAAGAAGTTGTTTTTGATTTCTTATTTTTTTTATAATAAAAATATTCCTTTAAGGCATGTTTCTAATAAAATGAATTAATAAAATTTTTGAAATAAATTTCAGTATTCAACTCATTAAAGGAGTATGCTATCGAATAATATTAAATAAATCTTTCAACGTTAATGTATCTAATGTCTTATTTATTAGTACATACACAAAAGAAAACATTTTTTTCATTATTTGCGTAAGACGATATAACTTAAAAAATTTATTTTTAATAATATTTTGTGTACTTTTATATTTGTTTAATTAGTTTAGATCAATTTACAAAAAATTATTTTAACTTATAAAGATATTATGTGAAAGTTTTTTTTCGTGATATTAAAATTGTTCTTGGCACCTGATGGCCGGGTGACTAGAGCTCTGGCGCTCAGTGCAACAGGGGTCAAGTTCCGCCGGTTTCATGGATGTTGTAGTGGTTCGGAATCCACTTTAAAAGTAGTTCTTGGTCTAATATGACTGTTAGTAAGGCTGACAACCCTACCTCGTAAGAAGAAAATATCTCAAGTTTCTGAATTTGCCAATAGGCAGAAGGCCTTTGCTCATCAAGGGGCTGATGTGCCATTGAAGAAGAAAATTATTCTTAATTTTGTTTAATCAATGGATCCTTGTTAATATAAATATTCTTTGATAGAAAATAATCCGTTATTTTATTAGTAAACCTTGGTGTTAATAAATGTTATTTACTTTATTGTAGTCATTCTTATGAAACGCTTGGTTAGAAAGGGATAATGAAGCTAATGATTTTCTTTTCCAAATTCAAAATCAAAAACCCACTGAGATACGTACGCGGATGTCATGAGATAAGCACTCGGATTCTTAAGGGAACCACTGACCCCTGGTTAATAATGTTTGCTTAACTTATTTTCCCCTGCATTTAAAAAATTTCTATACATAAGATTTTAAAATTTTATTCAAAAACATCTAATAATTAAATAACATCAGAAAAGGAAATATTTATATCATGCAACCATTCTATAAAATTCCAGGTCTATTAACTAAATAAATTTAAGGTCTATTGCTTGAATAGAAAATGACATAAGTTCAGAATGAAATAAATAGTTTCATGCATATTGATTTATTTATCTGAAAATTTTAAATCTAAGTTTTTACTTATTTCCAATTCTTCAGATTTTAAAATCATTTTCAGACGTTTGTGGCTAATGGAATAATTCTTAGACATTAAAGTAATAGTTCAGTTCAAGTAGTTCAAAATAAAATAATTTTAGGAATTTATCTTTTATTTCAAGATCGAAAAAAGTAATGAATTTTATATTTTATTTCAAGATGGAAAAGTAATGAATTTGAGACATCCAAGTATTTTCTAAGTATAAAATTTTTTCTTTTATAGATGCAGATCAAAATTCCATACAAAAAGGTTACAGGCAATAAACTATACCAAATCGTAATCTTCATGTCTGGGAAAAACTTTATCCAAGTACAAGAAACAAACAGCCATATTCTTCTCCAAAGAGAGAAAGCAGTGTCTCAAAAAAAAACCACCAAATGGCAAAAAAAAAAAAAAAAGAAGAAAAAAACACAGATGGAGGATTCCGAGCACATTTTATTTCAATTTTCATTTCTTAATATCCTATTTGCAATAGAAACTTCTATAAGAGATAGATAAACTTATGTTGGGTTCATTCGCCCAAATTTAGGTTTTCTTGCACATTTAATTTTTGGTGTTCACGTTTTTGTGACTTTATTTATTTTGCGGTCACGTAAAGCCGGGTCTTTAGTTAGGCGCGCGAGAGTTGAACCTGAAAGTAAGTCGCTCGAAGACTTCTTGTTGTTTTTAGTCGAGTAACTGCATTGTTTTCTTTGTGTATTTTTTTTGAAGGGGGATGCTGTTAACTGAAACGAAATTCGTGCCAGGAATGCCCCCTCTCTGTGTTTCACGTGTCTCTTTAAAAATTCCGAGCAAGAATAGCATCAAACCCCTAGCGTACCAATGCCACTTAGAACGTTACATGCAGACCAATGTGGTGCAAGACCTGCAAAAAAAAAAAAATAAAAGAACAAAGTACAATAGTTTTTAGTATCGTTCTGTTTCTTTAAACTTTTCTTTTTCACAAAGTTACATTTTGTAATAAAAGCATTTCAGACCTATATAGAGCTACATTTCTGTGTTATTTTATAATGATCTAATTGCTTGTTTATTACTGCTATTTTAATCACACTGTGGGTAAAAATATAAAACTATTTTTAAAACACTAGTATTATAATATAAATACAGATTGGTTTGGTTTTTTTTTTTTGTCGCTGTACTGTCATTTTGCACACAGTTTAGGTTAATTAGACAGGGCACAACAATTTAATGTGGATTCCAAAAACCACTAACAAACATCTATGCCATCGCATTATTCAATAGAAATACAGAAAGCACTAATAATATAATTTTTAAAAATTTTTATAGAATTAGTATTATGATAGATATACAAATGGATTTTAACCTAATATACTTGTATTATAATAAAATTAGATTTATAAACGCTAGTATTGCAAAAAGGGACCTGATGGCCGACCGATTGGCGATCGGTATCACATGATTTGGGTTAAGATTCCGGGGTGCCAAGGTGTTTTTAGTGGTTCGGAATCCATCTTAAGTAGCATAAGTCACTGTCTAATATGACTGTAGTGCGTTGGGCGTAGGACCGAAAATAATGCCCCGTAAAAAAATTTCCTGTCTTGAAATCTGCCAGTAAGCAGACTGACTTGGCCCACCATGTAGATGCTTCAGCACCGATGATGATGAGTATTTTAATAAAAATACAAAAGAATGACAGAAAGCACTAGTATTATAGTAAAACCTTTTTAGATTTTAAAAAGCATTAATATTGTAATAGATATACAGATAGAAAGTTTTATACTAACTACCAGTTCTTCAGACTTTCAAAGTTAATGTAATAATTTTTAGGAATTAAAGTATTAGTTTAGTTCGAGTAGTTACAAATGAATCAATTTTTGAAATTCTGAGTTTATTTCAAAATAACAAATGTGTGGATGTCTCAAATTCTTTACTTTTTACTATTCCAAAATTTTTACTTTTTATTCGATGATCAAAATTCCATACAAAGAGCTACAGGCTATACTATACCAAAAACGCAATCTTCATGTCTGGGAAAACTTTATCCGAGAAACAAACAACCCCACTCTTCTCCAAATACAGAAATACTGTTTCTGAAAACCACCAATGGCAAAAAAAAAAAAAGTAAAAGCATTCCGATCACATTTTATTTCAGTTTTCATTTCTTAATTTCTTATCTGCAATGGAAACTTCTATAAGAGATAGAAAAACTTATATTCGGTTCATTCGTCCAAATTTAGGTTTTCTTGCCCATTTTTTTTTTTTTGTGTGTTCACGTTTTTGTGACTTTATTTGTTTTACGGTCACGTAGAGCCGGGTCTTTAGTTAGGGCGCGCGAGAGTTGAACCTGAAAGTAAGTCGCTCGAAGACTTCTTGCTGTTTTGAGATGACCAACTGCATTGTTTTTTATTTGTGTATTTTTTTTTTTTTTTTTTTTTTTTTTTGAAGGGGATGCTGTTAACCGAAACGAAATTCGTGCCAGGAATGCCTCTCTGTGTTTCACGTGTCTCTTCAAAAAAAAAAAAAAAAAAAAAAAACTCCCAGCATGCTCAGGAAAAATAGCCTCAAACCCCTAGTGTACCGACGCCGGTTAGGACGTTACATGAAGACCGATGTGGTGTAAGACCCGAAAAAAATACACGAACAAAGCATAATAGTTTTTACTGTCCTTTTGCCTTTTCTTTAAACTTTTCTGCTTGCAAAGTTGAATTTTGTGATAGTAACATTTCCCGAATATACAGACCTATACATTATAATGATCTAATTGCTGGTTTATTATTGCTATTTTAATTGTATTGTAGTTAAAAATATAATACTGTTTTTGAAAGCACTAATATTAAAATAGAAATACAGATAACTTATACAAAACATAATGGAATTATACATTTTTAAAATCATCATTATAATAGAAATACAGATAATTTTGTTTCGTTTTGCCTACCTACAGTCATTTTCTGCTCACTTTAAACTAGTTATACCGGAAATTACATTTAACGTTTATTCGGAACCATTAACGAAGATCCATTCCACCACCGGGATTCAATAGATATACAAGATATACAGAAGAACGACAGAAAGCACTAGCTTTATAATATAATTTTTAAATCTTTTGAACTTTTCTACTATAATAGACATACAGATGAACTTAGACAGAAAATACTAGTACTATAATAAGATTATGGATTTTTAAATACTAGTATTATAATAAGGGATCTGATGGCCGAGCGACTAACGCTCGATGTCACAGGTATTGGGTTCAAGTTCCGGCGGGGCCCTGGATGTTTGTAGTGGTGGGGAATTCAGCTTAAACCTAAGTCCCGGTCTAATATGACTGTACAGCTTTGGGCGTAGGACTGACAACAATACCCCCTGAACAAAAACATCTCCTTCCTTGAAATCTACCAGTAGGCACACGGCCTTACCCCAACATAGCGCTGTTGTGCCACTGATGATTATTATGAGTATCATAGTGGAAATACAAAATGGATGATAGAAAGCACTGGTAATATTATAAAATGTTTAGATTTTTAAGCATTAGTATTATAATAGACATAAAGATGGGGAGTTTTATATTTATTTCTAGTTGTTCAGATTTTTAAAATCATTTTCTGACTTTTGAATCTAATGGAATAATCGATAAGCATTAAACTATTAGTTTAGTTCAAAATTTGGAATTTAGGAGTTTATTTCTAGGTAGAAAATACTTGGATGTCTCAAATTCAATATTTTTTTTCCGATTAAATTTTTTTTTTTTTTTTGGATGCATGTAAAAATTTCATTCACAGAGCTACAGGAAATAAGCTATACCAAATCGTAATCTTCATGTCTGGGAAAACTTTATCCGAGTATAACAAACAAACAGCCACACACATCTCCAAAAGAGAGAGATGGTGTCTCCAAAATCCACCTGTGGCAAAAAACACAGATAGTGCATTCCGAGCATATTTTATTTCAGTTTTCATTTCTTAATTTTCTATCTGCAATGGAAACTATTCTAAGAGATAGAAACTTATATTGAGTTCATTCGCCCAAATTTAGGTTTTCTTGCCCATTTTTTGTGTGTTCACGTTTTTGTGACCTTATTTATTTTGCGGTCACGTAAAGCCGGGTCTTTAGTTAGGGCGCGAGAGTTGAACCTGAAAGTAAGTCGTTCGAAGACTTCTTGCTGTTTTAAGTTGACCAACTGCATTGTTTTCTTTGTGTGTTTTCTTAGAGCGAATGCTGTTAACCGAAACTAAATTCGTGCCAGGAATGCCTCTCTCTGTGTTTCACATGTCTCTTTAAAAACTCCCAGAATTGCAAGGAAGAATAGCCTCAAACCCCTAGCGTACCGACACCATTTAGGACGTTACATGACGAACAATGTGGAGTAGGACCCACAAAAAAATAGTTTTTACTACCATTCTGCCTTTTCTGTAAACTTTTTCTCTTAGAAAATGGAATTTTGTGATAAAAACATTTCAGGCCTATATAGAGCTACATCTGTGTTACATTATGACGATCTAATTGCTAGTTTTTTACAGCTATTTTAATCACACTGTGGTTAAAGGTATATTACTATTTTCAATGCATTAGTATTATAAGAGAAATACATATTGACTTACACAAAACATTATTATAATAGGATTATAGATTTTTGAAACATTTGTCGTGTAATATAAATACAGATGGACCTAGACAAAACGTTATTATAACAGGCTTATAGATTTTTAAAACGCTGGTATTATAATAGAAATACAGATGGACCTAGAATAAATGTTATAATAGAATTATAGATTTTTAGAATGTTAGTATTATAATAGAAATACAGATGGACCTAGAAAAACGTTATAATAGAATTATAGATGGACCTAGAAAATAGTTATAATATAATTATAGATTTTTAAAACTCTAGTATTATAAAAGAAATACAGGTGGACCTAGACAAACGTTATAATGCTAGTATTTTAAAAATCTAACTCTATTATAATTATAGATTTTTAAAACACTAGTATTTTAATAGAAATACAGATGGGCTTAGAGAAAACATTATTGTAATAGAATTAAAGTTTTTTAAAATAGTATTATAACTGAAATACGGATTGGTTTGTTTTGCCACTCAACGGTCATCTTGTCCACACTTTAGGTTAGTTAGACCGGGAGCTACAACTTAACATGGATTATGAACCACCAAAAATCATCCAGGTCAAAACCAGGATTCAATATAAATACAGAAGAACGACAGAAAGCACTCGAATAATACTAGAATTTTTAAATTTTTAAAGCATTATTATTATGTTAGACATACAGATGAACTCAGAAAGAAAATACTAATATTATAATAGAATTAAAGATTTTTAAAACACTAGTATTATAATAGTGGTCTGATGGCCGAGCGATTGGCCCTCGGTGTCACAGGTATCGGGTTCGAGTTCCGTCTGTGCCATGGATGCTTGTACTGGTTCTCCTGTCTTGAAATTAGTCAGAAGGCAGATGGCCTTGGCCCACCATGGGACAGTTGTGTCACTTATGATGAGTTTAATAATATAAATACAAAAGGATGAACGAAAGCATTAGTATTGTATAATATATAAAGATAGAAAGTTTTATATTTAATTTCAGTTCTTCAGATTCTTAAAATCATTTTCAGACGTCTGAGGCTAATGGAATAATCGATAAGCATTGAAGTATTAGTATAGTTCAAGTAGTTCAAAACCAAATAATTTTTGGGATTTAATAATTTTTCTAGAGAGAAAGTATTTCGATGTCTCAAATTTCCAAAATTTATACTTTTATGTAGACGCAGATCAAAATTCCATACAAAGAGTTACAGGCAATAAACTATACCAAATCGTAATCTTCATGTCTGCGAAAAACTTTATCCAAGTATTAGAAACAAACAGACACTGTTTCTCTCTTTGGAGAAGAGTGTGTCTCCAGAAACCACCAATGGCAAAAAAACCCAGATACAGCATTCCGAGCACATTTTATTTCAGTTTTCATTTCTTAATTTCTTATCTGCAACGGAAACTTTACTGAGAGAGAGAGATAGAAACTTATATTGAGTTCATTCGCACAAATTTAGGTTTTCTTGCCCATTTTTTGTGTTCACGCTTTAGTGTCTTTATTTATTTTGCGGTCACGTAAAGCCGGGTCTTTAGTTAGGGCGCGCGAGAGTTGAACCTGAAAGTAAGTCGCTCGAAGACTTCTTGCTGTTTTGAGTTGACCAACTGCATTGTTTTCTTTGTGTGTTTTCTTGAGCGGATGCTGTTAACCGAAACTAAATTCGTGCCAGGAATGCCTCTCTCTGGGTTTCACTTGTCTCTTTAAAAACTCCCAGCATGTTCAGGAAGAATAACCTCAAACCCTAGCTTACCGATGTCAGTTAGAGATCAATGTGGTGTAAGTCCAGCAAAAAATACGTTAACAAAGCACAATAGTTTTTAGTACCATTCTGCAATTTTCTATAAACTTTTCCACTTGGAAAGTTGAATTTTGTTGTTAGTCTATATGGTCCTGTAATATTACTATTAATCAGCCTTTTATTATAATAGTATAATTGCTAATTTATTTGTGCTATTGTAACCACACCGTGATTAAAGATATAATACTATTTTTAAAGCACTAGTATTATAAAATAATTATAACTTTTTAAAGCACTAGTATCGTAATTGAAATACAAAAGGTTGATTTGGTTTGCCACTCTACAGTCATTTTGCGCACATTTTAGGTTACTCAGACCTGGGCCTACAATTTAACGGGGATGGAGAACCACCAACAAACAACCATGCCACCAACAGGAATTAATAGAAATACAGAGGAACGACAGAAATCACTACTATTATAATAAAATTGTTAAATTTTTAAAGCATTAGTATTATGATAGACATACAGATGGACTTTGAAAGAAAATATTAGCATTATAAAGGTAATTATAGATTTTTACAGCACTGTATTGTCATAGGGTTCTGATGACCGAAGGACTAGTCCTCTGGCGTGATGTACTGTAGGAGTCGGACTCGAGTTTCGGCAGTGCCATGGATGTTTGTAGTGGTTCGGAATACAATATAAATCTACCTTCCAGTCTAATATAACTGTAGAGCGTTGGGTGTAGGACTGACAACAATACACCGTAAAAAAATATTATTTCTTGAAATCTGTCGGAAAGCCGACGGCCTTGTCCGCCATGGGTCTGTTGCGCCACTGATGCTGATGATGAGTATTATAATATAAATACAAAAGCATGACCGAAAGCACCAGCATTATAATAAATTTTTAGATTTTTAAAACATTGGTATTATAATATAGACATGATGAAAAATGTTATATTTACTTTCATTTCTTCAGGTTTTTAAAAACATTTTCAAATGTCTGAGTCTAATGGAATAATTGTTATGCATTAAAGTATTAATTTAGTTTAAAATAAAATAATTTATTTGGAATTAAGAGTTCATTTTCAAGATAGAAAAATACTAGGATGTCAGAAATTCATTACTTTTTCAGACTCCAAAACTTTTACTTTTATATAGAAGCATATCAAAATTTCATACAAAGAGCTACAGGCAATAAACTATACCAAATCGTAATCTTCATGTCTGGGAAAACTTTATCCAAGTATAAGAAACAAACAGCCATACTCTTCTGCAAAAGAAATAAACAGTGTCTCCAAAACCACCAATGACAAAAAACACCGATAGAGCATTCCGAGCACATTTTATTTCAGCTTTCATTTCTTAATTCCTTATCTGCAATAGAAACTTTACTAAGAGATAGAAACTTATATTGAGTTCATTCGCCCAAATTTAGGTTTTCTTGCACATTGTTTTTTTGTTCACATTTTTGTGACTTTATTTTGCGGTCACGTAAAGCCGGGTCTTTAGTTAGGGCGCGCGGAGTTGAACCCGAAAGTAAGTCGCTCGAAGACTTCTTGCTGTTTTGAGTTGACCAACTGCATTGTTTTCTTTGTGTGTGTGTGTGTGTGTGTTTTTCAAGGGATGATGCTGTTAACCGAAACGAAATTCGTGCCAGGAATGCCGCTCTGTGTGTTTCACGTGCCTCTTTAAAAAACTCCCAGCATGCCCAGCAAAAATAGCCTCAAACCCCTAGCGTACCGACTCCAGTTAGGATGTTACATGAAGACCAATGTGGTGTAAGTCCCGAAAAATAAATACACGAACAAAGCATATTAGTTTTTACTTCCATTCTGCCTTTTTCTTTAAACTTTTCTTCTAAGAAATTTGAATTTTGTTGCAACTCTATGCAAGCCTGTAATATTTCTTTTGTCTTAGTATAACATTATAATGGTCTAATGAATAGTTTATTACTGCTATTTTAACCACACTGTGTTTAAAATTATAATACTGTTTTTAAAGCACTAGTGCTATAAAAGAATTATAGATTGTCATAGCACTAATTGAGAAATAGAAAATTGGTTTGTCGCTCTATAGTCATTCTTTGCACATTTTAGGTTAATTAGACCGAGACCTACAGTTTAACGTCGATTCCGAACCATTCGCAAACATCCACGTCACCGCCAGGATTCGAATATGAAGCATATGGCACCGAAGGCGAGTGCTAGCCAATTGGTCATCAGGCCACCCAGAAAATAGAAGGCAGCATCGTTACTATTATGTAGTTTTACACAGATATATGATGCAAAATAACTAAATGCCACTGAAATATTCATTCTATTAATAATAATAAATCCAGAATATATTATAAATAGAAAATATTTAATTCGCCTCATATTAATTTTTTTAAATTACATTCTTTACTGTTTTCAAAACTGCAGATTGATGTTAAAAAATGCATATTGGAAAATCGTTTTAGATAGAAAAACAAAGCAGCTGTCAAATTTAATTCTCAAATAAATTATTTCTTCTCAACTATCAATTACACCAGAACAGATAATGCAATAGGGGCATTTTATTTTCAGTCACCATTTTTATTCGCTTTTAAATTGCGGCCTGAGGGACAATTGCTTAGCGCTCTGGCCTTTGATACCCTAGACTCCAGATTCGAATCGTGGGGTGGCATGAATGACTGTGAGTGGTTCGGAATCCACGTTAAATTGTAGCTCCTGTTCTAATTCGCCTAAAGTGTGCAAAAAAAGATTAGCTTAGACAAATTAAATTAAACCACTTTAAAATAATGATGAAAAACTTTAGTTTCACGCGTATTGATTTATTTATCAGTCACTGAAAATTTCAAAATTAGGTATATTTATATTTCGAATTCTTCGTATTTTTAAAATTTTTTTGACGCTTGAGGCTAATGGAATAATTGATAAGCATTAAAATATTAATATAATTCAAAATAAAACATTTTGGAATCCCGAGTTTATTTCAAGATAGAAAATACTTGGATGTCTCAAATTCATTTCTAGTCCCATTCCAAAACTTTTACTTTTATAGATCCATATCAAAATTCCATACAAATATCTACAGGCAATAAACTATACCAAATCGTAATCTTCATGTCTGGGAAAAACGTTATCCAAGTATAAGAAACAAACGAAAGCCACACTCTTCTGCAAAAGAAAGAAACAGTGTTTCCAAAAAACCACCAATGGCAAAAAACACACGTAGAGGATTCCGAGCACATTTCATTTCAGTTTTCATTTCTTAATTTCCTATCTGCAATGGAAACTTTACTAAGAGAGAAACTTATATCGAGTTCATTCGCCCAAATTTAGGTTTTCTTGCCCATTTTGGCTTTTGTGTTCACGTTTCTGTGACTCTATTTTGCTGTCACGTAAAGCCGGGTCTTTAGCTAGGGCGCGCGAGAGTTGAACCTGAAAGTAAGTAGCTCGAAGACTTCTTGCTGTTTTTAGTTGACCAACTGCGTTGTTTTCTTTTTGTATGTTTTTTTGAAAGGGATGTTGTTAACCGAAACGAAATTCATGCCAGGAATGTGTTTCGCGTGTCTGCAAAAAAAATAATCTCCCCAGCATGACCAGTAAGAATAGCCTCAAACCCCTAGCGTACTGATGCCAGTTAGGATGCTAGGGATTAGGACGCTACATGAACACCAATGTATTGTAACACCCGAAAAATAATCTTAAAGGACAGAATATAAGCTACCATTCTGACCTTTTCCTTCAACCTTTGCACTTACTTGAATTTTGTTATAAAAACATTTCTGGCCTATATAGAGCTACATCTGTTTTATATTATTATTATCCTATTTAGAAAAAAGTAGTATTTGCAACTCAAATACACATGGGCTTAGACAAAACATTATTGTAATTGAATTTTAAAACACTAATATTATAATATAAATACCATTTGGCTAGTTTTGATTTATTGCTGTACGGTCATTTTTTGCACCCTTTAGGCTAATTAGAGCGGAACCTATAGTCCAACGTGGATTCCGAACCACAAAAAATCATCCACACCACCACCAGAATTCCATAGAATTGCAGAAGAACGACAGAAAGAACTGGTATTATAATAGAATTTTTATATTTTTAAAGCGTAGTACTATGAAATGCACACAGATGGACTTAGATTGAAAATACTACTATTGTAATAAGAGATCTGATGGCTGAGAGATTTGCACTAGATGTGACAGGTTTTGGGTTCGAGTTCAGGCTGTTGAAGTGGTTCAGAATCCACCTTAAACTTAATTCCCAATCATCATATAAGTTTAGAGCATTAGGACACATAGGAGTGTAGAGCATTTAAGAGCACAGGACTGACAATAATACCCCGTAAAAATATATCCTGTCTTGAAATCTGCCAGTAGGTAGACGGCCTTGGCCCACCGGAGGGCTATTGCGCCACTGATGATGATGAGCATTATAATAGAAATTCAAAAGGAAGATGGAAGGCACTAGTATTATAATAAAACTTTAGGATTTTAAAGCATTATGATTAAATTATATAAATTTTTTATACTTTCTTTAGATTTTTAAAATAATTTTCAGACGTCTGAGTCTAATAGAATAATTGTTAGATATTAAAGTAATAGTTTAGTCCAAGTAGTTCAAAATAAAATATATTTTTTAAAATTCAGATTTTATTTCAAGATAGAAAATACTTGGATGTCTCAAATTCATTACTTTTCCAATTCCAAAACTATTACTTTATAGATCCATATCAAAATTCCATACAAAGATCTACAGGCAATAAACTATACCAAATCGTAATCTTCATGTCTGGGAAAAACTTTATCCAAGTAAAAGAAACAAATAGCCATACTCTTCTCCAAAGGTAGAAACAGTGTCTCCAAAAACCACCAGTGGCAAAAACACAGATAGAGGATTCCGAGCACATTTTATTTCAGTTTTCATTTTTAATTCCTTACCTGCAATGGAAACTTTACTGAGAGATAGCGCGACAAACTTATATTGAGTTCATTTGCCCAAATTTAGGTTTTCTTGCCCATTTTTGTTTTTGTGTCCCCGTTTTTTGTGACTTTATTTAGTTTGCGGTCACGTAGAGCCGGATCTTTAGTTAGGGCGCGCGAGAGTAGAACCTGAAAGTAAGTCGCTCAAAGACTTTTGCTCTTTTAGTTGACCCACTGCATCGTTTTCTTTGTGTATTTTTTGAGGGGATGCTGTTAACCGAAACGAAATTCGTGCCAGGAATTTGTTTCATGTATTTCTTTAAAAAAAAACTCCCAGCATGCCCAGGAAGAATAGCTTTAAACCCCAGCATGCCCAGGAAGAATAGCTTTAAACCCCCAGCGTACCGATGCCAGTTAGGAAGCTACATGAAGACCAATGTGGTGTAAGACCCCGAAAAAATACACGAACAAAGCAGTATTGTTTTTACTACCATTCTGCCTTTTTCTTTAGACTTTTCCTTTTTGGAAAGTTGGATCTTATTGTAACTCTATAACTCTTGCCTGTAATATTTCCATGTCTCAGTGTGACATTTTAATGGTCTAATTGCTAGTTTATTACTACTTATGTAACCATACTGTGATTAAATTTTGTTTGGTGGAAACGTACAGAATGTTGCAGAAGGCATTCGGTGAGCATTTCTATATCGGAAAGAAATGTTTAGAAGTGGTATGAACAGTTCAAAGAAGGCAGAGAACGCGTTAAAGGCGAAGATCCCTTTTGTCGACCATCTGCCTCAACCGACGAAGCTCACGTCCAAAACAATTAAAGATTTGGTGCTTGAAAACCGTCGATTTACAATTAGAGACCTTGCTGATGATGTTGAAATTTCAAAAGGATCGATCAATTCCATTTTGGGCCTCAAACGCGTTAAATCATGATGGGTACCGAAAATACTATGTCCAGCTCACACTGCAGCCGCATTGATTCTTCATGACATTTTCGCCAAAAATGAAACATCGTATTATAACCACCGTATTCGCACTATACGACTTCTGTCTATTCTTTAAACTCAACAGACCACTCAGGGGACACCGTTCTGAGTCGATTGAAGAGATTCAACATGAATCGGTGCATGCTTTGAAGACCATCCCTACCTAAGACTTTTTAGCATGCATTGAGGATTGAAAAAAGTTGGCATAAGTGCATTGTGTCTGGAGTGGATTACTTTGAAGGTGATGAAATAAATTTCGAAGAAGAATAAATAGTGAGTTTTTTAAAACAAATTGGTCTTGCCTTTTGGGCACAGTAGTTTATACTATTCCTAAACATTTCCTTCCGATATACGATTGCTCACTGAATACTTTCTTCAACATTCTAAACGTTTCCGCAAACAAAATTTAATCGCATCATTCTTAAATTAATAGTAATAAACTTGCAAATAGACTTATAATGTAACACTGATATACAGAAATATTTCAGGCCTATATAGAGTTACAGCAAAATTCAACTTTCCTAGAAGAAACGTTTAAGGAAAAACCCAGAATGACTAAAAAACTATTCTGAATAATTAAACTATAATAAAAACTATTGTGCTTTCATCGTATATTTTTGCTGGTCTTACGCCACATTGGTCTTCATGTAACGTTCTAACTGGCGTTGGTACGCTTGGGGTTTGAGGCTATTTCTTCCGGAGCATGCTGAGAGTTTTTTAAAGAGTCACGTGAAACACAGAGTGAGGCATTCCTGTCACGAATTTCGTTTCGGTTAACAGCATTCCCTAACAAAAAACACACAAAGAAAACAATGCAGTTGGTCAACTAAAAACAGCAAGAAGTCTTCGAGCGACTTACTTTCAGGTTCAACTCGCGCGCCCTAACTAAAGACTCGGCTTTACGTGACCGCAAAATAAATAGTCACAAAAACGTGAACACAGAAAAAAATTGGGCAAGAAAACCTAAATTTGGGCGAATGAACCAAATATAAGTTTCTCTATCTCTCAGTAAAGTTTCCATTGCAGATAAGGAATTAAGAAATGAAAACTGAAATAAAATGTGATCGGAATGCTCTGTGTTTTTTGCCATTGGTGGTTTCTGGAAACACTGTTTCTATCTTTGAAGGAGAAGATCGTGGTTGTTTGTTTCTTATACTTGAATAAAGTTTTCCCAGACATGGATTACGATTTGGTATAGTTTTATTGCCAGTAGCTCTTTCTATGGAATTTTGATCTGCATCTATAAAAGTAAAAGTTTTGGAATCGGAAAAAGTAATGAATTTGGGACATCCCAAATTCTTGAAATAAATTCTGAATTTCAAAAATTATTGATTTTTGAACTACTTGAACTAAACTAATATTTCCTAACAATTATTCTTTTATACGTCCGAAAATAAGTTTAAAAATCTGAAGAATTGCAAATAAGTATAAATCTAGATTTTAAAGTTTCAGTGAATGATAAATAAGTATGAAACTAAATGTAAGTTGTGACATTGATGGTTGTGAAAAAGTATTTATTTGAGAATAAAGTTTGGCAACTGTTTTGTCTTTTTTAACTAAACACTTTTTCAATATACATCTTCTTAAGATTAATCTACAATTTATAACAATAAAAAATGGAATTTCAAAAAAAAAAGAATGTATTTTTGAGACTAACTAAATATTTTCTATTTTTAATAAATTGTGGTATTATAATTATAATGTAATGAATATTTGGATGGCAATTAATTATTTGGCATTATATATCTGAGTGAAGCTATATAATAACGAGTACCATGTTTTCTCCTACACACTGGGCGGACTGATGACCAATTGGCTAGCGCTCTGGTCTTTGGTACCACAGTCTCCATGTTCGAATAATGGCGCTGGCATGGATGTTCGTGAGTGGTTCGGAATCCATGTTAAATAGGTAACGGTCTAATTAGGCTAAAATGTGCACAAAATGACTGTAGAGTGTCAAACCAAACCATCCTTTTTATTTTAATTATAATACTGGGGTTTTAAAAATCTATAACCAGTAAATATCTATAACTATCTAATACTAGTGCTTTAAACATCAATAATTCTTATATAATACTAGTACTTTAAAAATAGTATTATACCTTTAATTCAAGTTCTTTTCTCAATTAATTTAGATATTTCAAAAATCGCCGGAATCAGTTTTAGCATCTCACAAAACAAGCGTAACTCAAACACTAATGAATATTTTGACGTCAAATGTCACACAGATGTCAAGGAGAGTGTCAGCAACTTAATCAGAAAAAAAAATTGAAATTCCGTAAGCCCCGAGAATTTTAAATTGAAAATTGGTCTTACTTTTTAAAGAAATGCACTAGTATGAATAATTATCATTGATATGTAGACAATTGATATGAAGATTAGTGTATTTTTTTTGTCTCATACATTTAATAACGATACATTTAACTGTCTCACATTACATTTGAATTAGTGTATTAGTACAAGAATAACGATTTAATGATATATTATATACATAAAAGAAATGCATACATAATCAATTTACGACTTGTAGAAAGAGAAATAAGTACATTTAATAACATGTCTAAATGTTCATTATTCAGTGATCATCTAATACACGGCAAAATACAATTAGAAAAATGAAATGGATACAAAAAAAGAATATTTATATGGAACCTAAAGTAATATAAAAGTGTATTTAATAAATTACCTAATAGCTGTCTTTAACCGCACCGATATCTAAAAATCAATGGAATATTGCCAAACTCCGATACTTTTCCAAAGCAATTTGTACACAACCCCCTGAAAGGGACGCCAGGAATACAAGGTAGGCAGAGGAAAGTTGTGAAAGAGAAACAACGCAAACAGAGAAAATTCCCACCTTTTCCAAAACAAGTTGGCACGAGTCGGAATCGATGGAGGTAGGCCCTGCCTCGACGTTTTACGGCCTCTTCCCATCGATTCCCAAAATTTGAATGTCGCATTTAGATGTCGTCGAAGGCCAGAAACCCCTCGCGGAAACGTCTAGACCGAAATTATTTTGTTCCATCCCTCCCTTTCCAGGTTTTTTCCCTTTTTTCCCCCACAACTTTTCCCTTTGCTTTACTTTGTTAACGCAGGATCTTGAATTCCGATATTGAAAGGTTATCTTGGAGGAAGAGGCTTCTTTTTTTTTTTTTTTTTGAATGTTTAAGATGCGTTTATATTACGCTATTCAATTCGCGTGTTCGTATATTTGAGGAGCATTTAAAGAATGAAATTGAAGATCTGAGATATAAGTAAAATTTATTTTGAAAATACGTTATACTGCTATTGATAGTGCACGTTACTTTGCTATTGTCAGTATACGATAATGTGCATTGATGTATATAATCAATAGCAAAATAGCATATACTATTATTTTGCTTTTAATAGTATGCGCTAATTTGCCATTGACAGTATACGTTTAATTTGCCATTGATAGTTTAGGTAGCTTAGTATTTTTGTTAGTATACGTTAACGATACTATCAAAATAACGTAATAACTATTGTTATTTTGCTTTTTAATAGTATACGTTATTTTGCCATTGATAGCATACTTTAATTTGCTATTCATAGTTTACGCATGTATGATGATTATCTTGATGTATATGATTAATAGCAAAATTAGTGTATACTGTTATTTTGCTTTTAATAGTATTAAGTTATCTTGCTATTGATAGTACAAATTAGGGTATGCTATTTTGCTATTGATTGTATGCGTTATTTTGGCCAATTTTCCATTGATAGCAAACGCTAATTTGCCATTGATCTAATCAATAGCAAAATAATGTATATTGTTATTTTTGCCATTGATAGCGTACTTTAATTTTGCTATTGATATTATAGCGTATATTATCAATAGCAAAATAACATATTTTGTTATTGACAATATACGCTATTTTACTATTGATAATAATTAATTTTCTATCGATAGTATATATTAATTTGCTATTGATAGAATACGTTATTTTGGAATTGATAATATACGATATTTTGCTATTGATAATGTTATTTTGTTTTTGATAACATACGTTAATTTGCTATTGCTAACATACGTTATTTTGCTATTGATAGTATACGTTATTTTGCTATTGAGTATACGTCTTACTTTGTTAATTTGCTGTTGTTAGCATACGTTAATTTACCTTTGATATACATTATTTCACTGGATAGTATCAATAGATTATACTAGAATATCTGTTAAAATTTTTATAGCTTCACCAATCAATAGTTTTATGGTATTGCTAAGAATATACCTGGAAAAAAATTAATAATTAAAATAGTTCATTTATAGCAATGATGTTAATCTTTTAGCTTCCTAAGACTATTTTTTTCTTGTTGAATAATGTAGGGCCTTGTGTTCCACTTACGTGTCGGGAACAGCATACTGTAGGGCGAAGGGGAACACTTAGATTTCTGGGAGGACTTATAGAGGTAAATGCCAAGAATCAATTTGCTGCATGAAAGAAAATCCGGACAATTTCCATCAGTTAGCCGGGTTTGGATAGATAGGGAAATTTTTGGTTTGACTTCACTGGTTAATTTATTATCTGGTTTGAGAAATACTTACGAAACGCATATTCTAATAAATTTGTATGGATTCAAGGACCATATAACACTAGTGTTCCATCTGAACCTATTTCTGCAGAAGAAATGAATCTTATCGAGTTGTTTAAGACTCTTTAAACTCTTGTCAAAAAACAAGAGTTAAAAGTTGTTTGGGGACAGAGTTTACATTAATTAATAAAAGCGAAATTCAGCAACACAGAATTTTAGATTTCACTACAGCATAAATATTCCCTTCTAAGTGATAAAACTCAGGTGATTTTAATTCCATTTTCGATCTATTTGTGCGAAGCTGATTTTTTGGTGATCACTGTGATATGTGATAAAGTATCGATAAAAAATTAACCTCTAAAAGAAAATGAGGGTTGCACGGTCCAACTTGGTTCCACGATTTGAGAAAACGTGCATTGATTTGCAAAATCATCCCTTCCATTAAGTATAAATTTATTTTAATGATATGTGTAACTAATAAAGGAATGAATTTATTCAATAATGCAGATACATGAGTTTCATTTATTGTAATCTCTTATTGTATATAAGTAGTCATATTTTTACTTTCCTTGTATAGTATTCCTTGTAGCCCTTGTATTTTCCTTCAGGGTATAGCGCCATGGGAAAATCTTAGTTCAAAAAAGGCGTAGCGACTTGAAAAATCTGGTTGTAAACTAACATGATATTCTGACTAACGTATTCTTAGGAGTAAATATAATTTATATTGCTATGGTTAAAAATTGCCTCATTATAACGTTATTATATTAGCCTGCTGTTTACATAGTACCGAGCTATAAAAAACATTGCTGTATGCAATAACTTTCTAAATGAATAACTTTCGAAACTCGACGAGAAAATTAGTTACGATGCTAAGTTCATTAGCAGGCAGAACATATGTGATGTGAAAGGGAATTTGATAAACAGAAAAATGGTGAATAGCATATATTTTATCTTCGAGTGATAGTTAATTATCCCAGTATTCTAATAATTATTCCATACAGTAGAAATTAGATTGTTAATTATGCACCAAAATATATCAAAGCTATTATTCTGTGCAGAAATTTTTCGTTTCACAGGAAATGTTTATGGGCAATTAGGTTGATTCTTTCATAGGTTAAATAAACGAGCTAACAACTATACGCCATATATATAGGAAATAAAGAAAATCTGCCTTAGATAGATATGAATTATTTTACATTGGTAAACATATGCACTACATGTTTACACTGAATTTTCAATATTTGCCCATATGCACACATTTAAACTTTTTTGAAGTAATGCTGTTGATATATTAATTACGAAATAGAAATTCATATATAGATTTTGCGTAATTTTATTGTTTCAATTTTTGAAATTTAAATTTGTTTTTTACAAAAATTTATAATCGAATAATGAGAAAACAAAGGAGTTCTTGGTGGATATTTTTTAATAATCAATAAATTACCTAACAATATCAAATTATTTTAATCAGACTACTTTAAAAATTTCATTTATTAGTCATTTTGGGTCATGTTTTTGAATTATTAGTCATTTTGTGTTTTGAATTATTAGTCATTTTGTGTTTTGAATTATTAGTCATTTTGTGTTTTGAATTATTAGTCATTTTGTGTTTTGAATTATTAGTCATTTTGTGTTTTGAATTATTAGTCATTTTACGTTTTGAATT
The DNA here is from genome assembly GCA_021605095.1 of Caerostris extrusa. Classification (NCBI taxonomy): domain Eukaryota; kingdom Metazoa; phylum Arthropoda; class Arachnida; order Araneae; family Araneidae; genus Caerostris; species Caerostris extrusa. The sequence goes on from BPLR01006274.1 coordinate 21,505, forward strand.
ATTAGTCATTTTGTGTTTTGAATTATTAGTCATTTTGTGTTTTGAATTATTAGTCATTTTGTGTTTTGAATTATTAGTCATTTTGTGTTTTGAATTATTAGTCATTTTGTGTTTTGAATTATTAGTCATTTTGTGTTTTGAATTATTAGTCATTTTGTGTTTTGAATTATTAGTCATTTTGTGTTTTGAATTATTAGTCATTTTTGTGTTTTGAATTATTAGTCATTTTGTGTTTTGAATTATTAGTCATTTTGTGTTTTGAATTATTAGTCATTTCGTGTTTTGAATTATTAGTCATTTTGCCATTTTTACATATTAGAACCAGAAACGCTGTTTGTATAAATTGGCTTTTACGATAACTTGAATCTTATTGAACAAGTATGGGATTTCCATAACAACAAACCTAAACAATTAAACATTTTTATAAATAATTATCTTAGTTTTGTTTATGTCTGTATGATTTAATTATTTATTGAGCATTGCATTCATTATTTTACTAGTGTCTTTTTATTCTATCTTGCAATATGTGAAAGCTTATGTAATTCCAAATAAATCACCGAATGTTATCTAACAATCGAAAAGTAGCATGTTGTTGTTCCTATAGATAAAAAGTAAAGCACATAAATTATGCTGCTTTATTTCTAAATAAAGCCACACTAATTTTAGCCTAAAAGTATTTGACGTATCTAATAAAATGTCTATTATGCAAACAGCATTGGGAATGGCATAATTAATCCCTTTCCTTGAATTAGAAGCAAGTTAAAAACAAAATACAGATTAATATTAACACAACAATAACTGACTTTCTATGCCAGATTTTTTATTATAAAAAAAATGTAATCATTCCATTTTGACTTACTATTTCGAAAGAGTTTTCTGGTGTAATGTTATTTATTTGCTAACAAAGAGTTCGACAACAAATTGTAAATGTAATTGGATATTTTGAAAATATGCTTAGGGCCCGAAGAAATTATTTCTCACTATCTCGCGCTGTTATTATATTCCGCTGTGGCTCTTTTTCATTCTTGAGTTATTTCGAAATACAATGCAGTTATCTTGCAGCCTACTAGCGACATGGTTAAGGGAAATGAGCATTTGCGAAAATAAAAAGACACAATGTTTTTTTTAAAGAACAGATTAATATTTTTCATCCTTAACGTGTACTTAAATCATTTATATAGGCGTTTTACATCAAGAATATTGCCTTAAAGGTTGATTATGATGTGACAAAGTAATAGTTTCTTTTGTTTTAACGTAGACGCGATAAAAAATCTCTATTTTTTAGAATTTATTTACAGTTTTTGTACAGAAACTATGGATTATATTACTGAATCACATTTGAAGTGTTTTTACATAGATGTTTGGACAACATTAGAAGATTTAACTTAAACAAGCTATAATTACATATATTTCAACTCATTCAGCGGCTTGAACGATGTCTAGATTTTCGTGCTTTCTGGGTCTAAAGGTTCATGACGATCCACTGACATTCGTGAAAACTAGTCCCCGTGGAGAATTCCCCTGCTTATTCTTGGCGGCCTGATGGCTAATTGGCTGGCGCTCTGGCCTTTGGTACCACAGGCTTCATATTCGAATGGTTCGTTCAGGTGGCGTGGATGTTTGTTAGCGGCTAAGCGCTCTGTACTGCAGGTTGCGGGTTCGAGCTCCGACCCTGGATGTTTGTAGTGGTTCGGAGTCAGCCAGCAGTGCTTCCCTGTCTAATATGAACGTAGAGCGTTGTGGGAGAGGTGTTACTCGTAGTGTTATATATAGTGTTATTCTCAAATTGGGTAGTTTGGTAGTGAATAACGTCGGCTGCACCGCGTTATTCATTTAACACTACCCAATATTCATTTTCTACGTCTCATATGACCGTAGAGAGTCACAGAACCATACTGGTGTGGTGTAGTAGTAATAGTTCAGAATCTACTTTAAACTGTAGGTTTAAGGCCAGATTTTCGTGCTTTCTGAGCCTAAAGCGAGCCATAACGAAACCACGGACATTTGTAGAAAACAACTCCAAATCAAGAAATCACCTTATTCTCTGCGGCCTGATGGCCACCCACTAGCGTTCTGGCATTTGGTATCCATGCTTCAGGTTTGAATCCTGGAGGGGGCATGGATGTTTGTGTGTGGTTCTTGAATCCATTTTAAACTGTGGTTCCCGATCTAATTAGCCCAAAGTGTGCAAAAAATGACCATAGGACCAAAAACCAAACCAAACTAAACCAAATCTGCTTTATTGTCGACGAAGCTTGTAAATGAATGATTTGTAACCCCTAGTTGCAGTGCAATTTTCATTTTCGAAGTGGCACATTCGAGAATGGCCGCAGTTATACAAGAAGCAGAAGCTATCAACGGATTTCTTCAAACAAGGTAGAAACTATCTTCTTAAATCACCTAATTTTGTCTCAGCAAAGTTTAAAAATCAAATGAAAAATAATGAATTCAAAATAAAATACTGTTTAGGTATCTGGCCCTACCCTCAAAAATGCAGTTTTTTTATTTGCTGTTAACTCAAATTAGTGATCAATGAACGTCAAATTTTATTTTATATATAACATTTTCAATAAGACTTAATGTGTGCGATTACTACTATATCTATATTCACGCAATATTTGAGTTGTAGGATGGAATTATTTATCAGGAATATTTTGATTGTGTTTAACTCTGTCTTATCATTCTTTGCTCTACTTTATATTATTTTAAGGTAAAGTCAAGTTCACATATACACGTTAGCTTCCACTGTCAATATGTTCCGATTTCAAGATGTTTTACAGTTATTTGATTCGATATCCGTCAGTAATTAAAGATAGGCGAGGAGTTAGGTGTTATTGATTGCTTATGACCTTTTGCATTTACTATTAGTTTTGTAATTACTCGCGAATTTATTATTATTGTACTTTCATTTAATGTAATTTGCTTGCATTTGCTATTAGTCAAACTTTTAGTTCAACTTTTATTTTTCTCGTTAAATGACCGAAGTCAAGCATCATTGGGCGCTGTCAGTACTTGAATGGGTGACCACCGCGGAAACACCGCGTGCCGTTGGCATTCACAAATTTGGGACCTGAATGGCAGAGTGCACAGCGCCTTCGGTGCCACACGTTTCGGATTCGAATTCCGGCGGTGCCATGGATGTTGTTGTGGTTCAGAATCAACTTTAGAAAGCCCGTAGGTCCCGGTCTCCTATGACTGTAAGAGCGTTACGGAGCCAAAGTCAGACTTCATGGCCTACGGGTGCTCCATCACAACAGAAGCTGCTTCGTTCCTTCAATCATGAATACGGCATGGCTCGTGGGCTTGGCAGCCAAGTAAGGATAAGAAACAACAAACAATAACAACAACTATTTTTGTAAAAATGAGTAGGTGAAGACATGTTTCGGTGATGAACACATTTTTTTTTAGGAACGCTGTGACGAAGAATTAGGGGCTAGTACTTTTGATTCTTATAAACTATTCTAATAACTAAATTTCTTGAGATAAATATTATTCATCATGTTATTTGTTGTTGCTGCTGCTGCTGCTTGTCCCCTTGATTTAGAATCCTAAACCAAGTCCAGTAGATCATGCTGCATCAATAGATCGTAAACGGTCCTCCCCTATTCAACAGTTGGCCTTCACAGAGGCACCAATACAATCGACGAGATGAGGGAGACGATGGCCGAACAATGAAAGGGTATATGTCTTCTCGTCTCCATTGAAGGTCAAACTCTTAGTGGGGCCAGTCCTTAGTCTAGCTAAAGCCGGTTGAGCAGGTCTAGGACAGGAACACTGCATGAGACATACCAGGATATTTAGCGGCGTACCATGCATGAATTGGTGGCGACCTCCAAGAGGTATTCACTCTGGCTAAAGTCATGGAATGAATCTCTGAAGCTAACAGATTGGAAGAAGATTATTCATCATAATTCTTATAATATATATTATTTTCAATTTTAGCAACAAAAAAATTTTAGACAAAACTATATTCAAAAAAAATGAAAAAAATGTGTATTCAATAAATGCCTTGTAAAGGTGTTTATTGAATTCACATGTTTATTTAATTTACTTTAGTTTAGTTTTTTGTAATTGTATTTTTATAAAGATTGTTTAAATAAATACGTGAATTCAATAACGGCTTATAAGGCATTTATTGAATATAATATCTACTATTTTTTGAATAAAATTCTTCAGATTTTACTTCCTCTGTTATTATGAGAATCATAGAATCGTAAAATTTAATGCAATTCTCAAAATATCTTATAAATCAAATTTATACTACAAAGTGCGATGAAAGATTATATTTCATCAACTACAGTACAAAACATTAAAAAATTTAACCGTCATGTATTAAAATGTTAAAATTATTTATTTTATTATGGTATTTTTACGTCATATTGTTTTTCACAAATAAAATGTTAAGAGATTTGAATTTGCATATAATAATTGTGCTACCATTTATAATGATTAATTTTTAAAAGAAATTATTATTTTGTTGACTAAGGCTTGAATGTTTCAATAAAAGATTCCTCCATCCGTCATTTTAACGATTGACATACACATTACCATAACAAACATATACAAAACGACAATAGGACATATTTCTTCACTTTCAACGGTCAGTGAAAGAAAATAAAACTTTAAAATACAGCTATTCTCCGTTATAACATATTTTATCGTCCTCTCCGAAAACCTTCAAAGTTGAATAAATTCGCTTTTTCTTCTTTTAAATTTCAGAATAACAACAGTTGTTTAAATAAACTCGGGATCATACTTGTAGTTTCTGGAAACTAGCTACGTTAACCGAAGTTACAGTTACTGCATTTTTATCGTGCCCTAAAGTAAGGCTCAGTCAGCAGCGCAACCTTCTTAGCACCGTACTGACGCGGATTAAACAAATAAACCTTGACACTTTGCTGCGTTCTATACGTCGCATAAGATTTCCCGAATTGAGAAATGTTCTCGGATAAAAGGCGAACTCCAGCGATCTAAAAGGAGTTTTATGACGCACTAAATTTCTTTTACAGTTGAACGAAAAGACGGATCTATCTAAATTTATGCAGTGTTTTGAGCTTTAACACCTTCCGTTACAGCATTATTTAGTCTTCAGGAAGGTATTTTTATTTTCTTTTTATTGCAATATCAAACGAAAGGACTTTCTAAGGAATCAACTGTTACAACTACAGGAGGGAAATTCTTTGTCAGTGATAACAGCTTTCTATGAATAGTGCCAAATGCAATTTGAATATTAAATTGATTTACAAATACATTTAATGAGTAATTGTGTTTTTATGAAGTAATTATGGAAATAAATATTGAAAATCAATAAACGCCAATAAAAACCAGGTGTTTATTAAATTCACATATTTTCATTTTTTTTTTTCTAACAGTTTATTTCAAATTTTTTTTTTTTAATTGGGAATATACATTATAAGAATTATGATAGAATAAGGTTTTACCTTTTTAATTTTTATTTAAAATTGAATAGCTTATTAAAGTCAAGAAGTACTATCCTGCAATTTCCTCCCCAATAACTTTCGAGAACACAATATTATCACGAAATATGTAAATTCAATAATTGCCTTACAAGGCATTTATTCAATTCACATATTTTTCATTTTATGAATGTTTTTATTTTTTTTAATAACAGCTGTATTTCAAAAATTTCTTTGGACTAAAATTAAAAAATATACATTATAAGAATGATGATGAATAAGATTTTTCTTTTATTGATAATTTTTATTTTCGAAATTCGAACAAATATTTAGATTATTAGAAGCACAAGCACTATCCCCTAATTTCTCGCCATAACTTTCGAGATCTTTATATTATCACAAAAATGGTTAAACTTTACTGTAAATGTCCTCACTTTTTTTTTAATTGTATTTTTTATAAAGTGACGACATTTTACAGAAACGTGAAACCATTTTTTTGTAAATAACATAACTGTATTTAAAAAAATAAAAAATATTCATAAAAAACTATTTCTTCATACTTAAAAACTTCAAAAAAAACTTAATTTTTTTTTTGTAATTGTATTTTGTTGTACAATCGTTTGTGTACATTGTAATTGTACAATTGTTTAATTGTATTTCAATTGTAATTTAATTTTAATTGTACATTTACAATAAAAGTGAAACCATTTTTTGTGATAATATTGTCATCTCGAAAGTTGATGGAAATTGAGGTTAGGTCTTACTGATTCTAATAATCTAATTATTTCCTCAAATTTCAAAAAAAAAAAATTTTTTAATTAATGAAAGAAAAATTCTTATTCATTATAATTCTAATTATGTATATTTTCAATTTTGTACAAAAAAATTTTTAAACACAAATATTTAAAAAATAAAAACATTCATAAAAAATGAAAAAACTATACAAAGTATAGTATAAAAATATAATATGTAAATGAAAAAATATAATTCAATAAATGCTTTACAGGGCATTTATTGAATTTACATATTTCGTAATAATATTGTGGTGAGAAATTAAGGGATAGTACTTCTGATTTCAATAAGCTAATCGAATTTTTAAAATAAAAATGAAAAAGATAAAACCTTATTCATCATATTCTTATAATGTCTATATTCTCAATTTTGGAAATAAAACAGTGTTTGAAAAAAATTAAAATATGTGAATTTAAACGCCTTGTCTTTATTGGCGTTTTATTGAATTTCAATATTTATTTGAATAATTACTTCAAAAATGCAATTACTCAATAAATATATATGTTTAAGTACATTTAAAATTCAAATTGCATTTGGTACTATTCATAGAAAGCAGTGATTACTGAACAAAGAAGACCTCGCTTGTTGTTGTAACAGTTGATCCCTAGAAAGTCCTTCCATTCATAACGCAATAAAGAAAACAAAATACCTTCCTGAACACCAAATAATGCGGTAATGAAAAGCGTGGTAAGCGCAATAAAACACTGCATAATTTATAGATCCGTCTTCTCGTTCAACTGTAAAAGAAATTTAGTCCGTCATAAAAATCTTTTAGATCGCTTGAGTTCATCTTTATTCGAGAAAACATTCTTTTCAATTCGGGAAATCTTATCGACGCATAGAATGCAGCAAAGTGTCAAGGTTTTTTGTTTACTCCGCGTCAGGACCTAAGAAGTGCGCTGCTGACTGAGCCTCACTTTAGGGCAGATAAAAATGCAGTAACTGTAACTTTCGGTTAGCGTAGCTAGTTGCCAGAAACTAAGTATGATCCCGAGTTTATTTAAACGACTGTTGTTATTCTAAAAATTTATAGGAAGAAAAAAAGCGAAGAATTTATTCAACTTTGAAGGACGATAAAATATGTTATAAAGTAGAATAACTGTATTTTAAAAGTTGTATTTTCTTTTACTGACCATTGAAAGTTAAGAAATATGTCCTAGTGTCGTTTAGTATACGTTTGTTATGGTAATGCGTATGTCTATCCTAAGTTAAAGTGACCGATGGAAGGAGGTTTTATTGAAACATTCAAGTCTTAGTTAACAAAATAATTTCTTTTTAAAAATTATTCATTATAAACAATGACAATTAAAATTCTTAAAATTTATAACATTTTATCAGCAACAAAAATTATTTATTTGATTGTTTCGATATTTAACGCCGTTTTGCTTAATATTTAAATACATGAAGATTGAATTTTTAATGTTTTATAGGGTTAATTAAATATAATATTTCAGTGCACTTTGTAGTATAAACATTATTTATAACCTATTCTGTGAACTGCATTATATTTTACGCTTCTCCCCGTATTACAAACCTAATAATAGATGTTAAATCTAAATAATTTATAAATAAAAATACTCTATTCTATATATGTGAATTCTAAAAATGCCATATAAGGCGTTTATTGAATTCACATATTTATTTCAACCATTACATCCTAAAAATACAATTACCAAAAGTAAAGTGAAGACCTTTTTTCGTGATAATATTATGATTTCGAGACCTTTGAGTGGAATTAGAGGATATTAATTCCGATTCTAATAATCTACTCGAATATCTAAATCTTTGTTCAAATTTCTAATAAAAGATAAAACCTTATTCATAATTCTTATAATGTATATTCTCAGCTTTAGAAAAAAAAAAATGGTGAGAAAATGATATTAAAAAAATTAAGATATGTTAATTAAAAAAACGTCTTGTTTTTATTGGCATTTATTAAATTCCCATATTTATTTAAATAATTTCTTCATAAAAATACAATTACACAATAAATATATTTGTAAGTAAATTTAAAATTCAAATAGCCTCTCGCACTCAATCATAGAAAGCTGTGATCACTGACAAACAAGAGCCCGTCTGTAGTTGTAACTGTTGATCCCTAGGAAGTCCTTTCATTTGATATTGCAATAAATAAATAAAATATATCTTCCCTGAAGACTGAATAATGCTGTAACGGAAGGTGTTAAAGCTCAAAACACTGCATAATTTATAGATCCTTTTTTCGTACAACTGTAAAAAAATTTAGTCCGTCATAAAACTCCTTTTAGATAGCTGGAGTTGGCCTTTTATCCGAGGAACATTTCTCAATTCGGAAAATCTTATGCGACGTATGGAACGAAGCAAAGTGTCAAGGTTTATTTGTTTACTCCGCGTCAGGACCTAAGAAGGTTGCGCTGCTGACTGAGCCTCACTTTAGGGCACGATAAAAATGCAGTAACTGTAACTTCGGTTAGCGTAGCTAGGTTCCAGAAACTAGCAGTAGGACCCCGAGTTTATTCAAACGACTGTTGTTATTCTAAAATTTGAAGAGAAAAAAGCAAATTTATTCAACTTTGAAGGTTTCGTAACGGACGATAAAATATGTTGTAAAGAGGAATAGCTGTATTTTCTTTTACTGGCCATTGAAAGTGAAGAAAAATATGTCCCAGTGTCATTTGTATATGTTTGTTATGGTAATGCGTATGTCAATCCTAAGTTAAAGCGACTGAGAGAGAAGAATGTTTTATTGAAACATTCAAGTCTTGGTCAACAAAATAAGAATTTATTTTAAATATTAATAATTATAAATGACAATTCAAATTCATAAAATTTTTAACTTTTTATCAGTAACAAAATTATTATTTGATTATGGTATTTAACGTCTTATTGCTTAACATTTAAATACCTGACGTTAAATTTTTTTAATATTTTGTACTGTGGTTGATTAAATATAATCTAATTTGATTTATAAGATATTCTATGAGCTACATTAAATTTTATTCTTTTGTCCATATTACAAGCCTAATAACCGACGTTAAACCTAAAGAATTTATAAAAAATGCACTATTTATATATGTGATTTCGGTAAATGCCTTGTAAAGAGTTTATTGAATTCACATATTTATATAAAAACTACTTTATAAAAAATACAATTACCAAAAAAGTAAAGCGAAAACATTTTTCGTGATAATACTGTGATCTCGAAAGCTGTAACGAAGAATTAGGGGTAGTACTTTGATTCTAATAATCTATTCTAATAGCTAAATCTTTGTTCGAATTTCTAAAATAAAATTTACTAAGAAAAGATGAAACCTTATTCATCATAATTTTTATAATGTATATTTTCAATTTTTGAAAAAAATAATTTTGAGATAAAACAGTGTGTGAAAAAATATTTAAAATTTAAAAATGTGCATTCAATACTTGCCTTATATTTATTGGCGTTTATTGAATTCACATATTCATTTAAATAATTACTTCATAAAAATACAATTACTCATTAAATATATGTAAATAAATTTAAAATTCAAATTGTATTTGGCCTTCTCCATACAAAGCGATGATCACTGAGCAAAGAAGACTCCGTCTGTAGTTGTAACAATTGATCCCTTAGAAAGTCCTTTCATTTGATATTGCAATAAAGAAAATAAAATACCTTCCCTGAAGACCAAATAATGCTGTAACGGAAGGTGTTAAAGCTCAAAAACACTGCATAATTTATAGATCCTTCTTTTCGTTCAACTGTAAACGAAATTTAGTCCGTCATAAAAACTCCTTTTAGATCGCTGGAGTTGGCCTTTTATCCGAAGAACATTTCTCAATTCGGAAAATCTTATGCGACGTATAGAAAGCAGCAAAGTGTCAAGGTTTATTTGTTTACTCCCGCGTCAGAAGGTTGCGCTGCTGACTGAGCCTCACTTTAGGGCACGATAAAAATCCAGTAACTGTAACTTCGGTTAGCGTAGCTAGTTTCCAGAAACTAGAAGTAGAACCCCGGAGTTTATTTAAACGACTGCTGTTATTCTAAAATTTAAAGAAGAAAAGCGAATTTGTAACATATTTTATCGTCCTTCAAAGTTGAATGAAGGAGAATAACTGTATTTTAAAGTTGTATTTTCTTTACTGGCCATTGAAAGTGAAGAAATATGTCCCGGTGTCATTTTGTATAGGTTTGTTATGGTAATACGTATGTCAATCCTAAGTTAAAGCGACCGATGGAGAAATGTTTTATTGAAACATTCAAGCTTTAGTCAACAAAATCATAATTTCATTTAAAATTAATCCTATAAATAACGATATGAGTTTCAATTGATAAAATTTTAAAAATTTCATTTGGTTGTTATGATATTTAACGTCATATTGCTTAATATTTAAATACATGAAGATTAAATTTTTGTTTTTTAATAGTGGTTGATTAAATATAATCTTTCATTACACTTTTATTATAAATTGATTTATAAGATTTTCTGTGAACGGCATTAAAGTTTACACTTCTCCTTTTATTGCTCATACCTTTTTTTTATCCTTAAGAATTTATAAAAAATTTTAAATACCATACATTTAATTTACATTTAAAACATTGCATTTATTTCTCATATAAATTCGCGTGATTTGGTAATTATCGCGTAATGTTTAGAGTACTGAGCGTTGTTGTTGTTGTTGTTGTGTTTCGAGTATTGAATGCTGTTGTATTTCAAGTAATGTTTTGACCTGAGTTCAAAACTTCAGTGCAAGCTATGCATTTGTTATTCATTTTTTAGGCCAGAGACTTTTTTTCTTTGAGCTTTATTCTTTTGAAGGTGCGAAGCGCCCATAAGCCGTGACTAGTGTACGGGTAATCATAAATTTTGGCGCGAAAATGCAGATGAAATGAGGGTAGTTCACCATTCTGTTCTTTGTTTAAGACTGAATCTCCCAAATATCTGCCATTTTAGAAGGTCAATATTTAAGCCAAAATGCCTGCACTGACAAAATCAAATCTATTTATTTCACCTAAAATGACTTTAAATGCAAATTTACACATATTATAGAATTTCTGAAAGTACAGTGAGTTAATAGATATATTAATGATTTAATGAAATGAAAGCATAGATAAATATAACAATAAAAACTCTGAAGGTATTTAAATGCTTACATTAAAATAAATATTAGGTATCTATGAGGGCTATTTGTAGAATAATTTCCTCAAAGAAACAGGAATCAGATGGGGGCAAATGTATACATATTTATCAATAGTTTAAAAGCATTATTTGAATTGCATTTTTTATAACTATATGCAACTGTGTATATGTCATCTTCCAAAAACGCAGTCTATTTTGCGGTTTTTTTTATCATGTTGTGATGTATTTTACCTAGTCTTTGTCATCGAATAATAGATAAATAAAAAATCGTTTCATTTGCCTGAAGAAGATAAAGTTGCTTGATGCCATATTAGAATAAAACAGTGAATGGTTGATTCATTCCCAATCAAATAACTGAATGCTATCACGATTTTTCTTTATGATCTTTTAACCATTCGGTCACTCATAATTTTATCACAGTTCACATCACAGATTTTGTGTATGGATTTGTCTAAAAAGTGAACATTTAGTTTTTTACCGTTTTAACTACGGTTTGATAACGCTTATCTATTTATTATTATAATACTGTACTGTTATAAAATCTTCTTGATTAATCACGAAATATACCAGATTGTTTAGGATGTTTGAATTCATTTTGTGTGAATTTGGAGACACCCTATAAAGTCATTTTAATGAAATTTACGAATGAATAACTTATTTTCCAAAAATTTTATAATTGTTTTAGATAAGATAACCTAATGATGAGAAGGAAATAAAATTTATTAAACAAAAAGATTCAATATATCCTGACAGAAAAATTCTGGTATCTTCTTCGATCCGCCTTCTGAATGATATTGATGCAAAATCGCTTTTATCTCCAATTGAAAGCATTCATCATTTTTTGAATAGCTGCTATTACATTTGACAATGACACAAAAGTGGATGTCAAATATCATCCATCATCTAAAGAGAACCATTAACCGAATATTATTTCTTTTGTGATTAATGAATGTTTTTTTTAAAACCAGTGTAATAGATTTATTCAGAGAATATAACCATTTTTTGCATAAAAATAGTACTGATATCATGAAGATTTTATCTCTAAAATATTATTATTAAGAAAATGATTTTTATTTAAAGTATATTAGCATTGTTATGAAAGATTTTGATTCATTAGAAAAGAATTATATTCCAAAAGAGAAATAAAAATATGATTAATGATTTATTTAAGGAAAGACAGTTCTTTTAAAGGAATAAAATACTTTTTAAGTCTAAAGTAATAATAAAATTGTAATATTTTTATTTTTAATTTTTAAACGCAATATTATAAGATACTAGAATGATTAATATTTTCGTTTAAAGATTATCCTTTTTATCTCGTTCTTTTTATATTTTCTTTTTAAAAGAAAACTGTTTAGATTTTTATGCATAAATAACATCTTATTTACTAATGTCATCTTTCATTATCTAAGTTTCGAATTGTTAAGTAAATCAGATTAGTGAAATTTTTTGAAGTAATCAAGTTTAACTGAAAAATTCAAAATTACTAAATTTCACTATTAATATTTCTCTTAATCTTAAAAAGAATAATAAATTTTTTAATAATTTAGTTAAAATACTGAAAGGAAAAGCAGGTTTGTCTTTATTTGTACAATTATTCTTCTCTTAATTACTTAGATAATAAGTTCAGTTATTAAAACGTTAATTATTAAATTAACTTATGATTCATTTATTTAATTATTCATGAAAAGTCTTTTTTAGTTACATTTCTCAGGTGATTTAATTAGCATTTATTTCTCATTGATATTGATTTCCTTAATAATCTGAATCATATGTTGCTTAGAAGAAAATTGATATAAGATAATTTGTAATTTATTTTTTAACGAACCTACTTAAAAACTAATTAGTTGAGGTGATTTATTCAACCATGTCGATATCATGTGCTCTCTAATCCCACATTTTCTTTTCATATGGGAGACAACCATAAATGTTTATCACAAGCAATTTCACTTTAGATGCAAATCGCTCGTATTCGCTGACTGAAGTTTCTGAGTATCTGAAAGTAAAGAATTTCTCTTATGCTATGAACTTTATTAAGGAAAAATTATGGTCTCGATTTTCGTCAGTGTAAGTGGGCAATTGAAATAAGTAACCGGATATTCTCTTTGACAATATGATCTTAGCTGTGATCTGTATGACATGTGTCATTGTTACTTGAAGACGTGCTTCATTGTCATCGGGATAAGTATCCAGAGGGCAATGACTGGATACTCAACCAGATGACAATGACTGAATGCTTAACCATATGACAATAAAGATGATAATGGTGCTTATCCTGATGACAATGATACTTATCCAGATGATAATGACTAGATACTTATCCCCCCTGAGTAACACGAATGTAATTCAGTGACACTTTGAAAGTGCCCTAAAAAAACAAATTTCTCTTTTGTTAGCATCAAAATGAATGATAATTACTCAGATGACAATGAAGATTACAATACTTATCCAGATGGCAAATATTGGATGCATATCCCTCATGAATAATACGAATGTAAATCATACTTTGAAATTTCTCCAGAAAGACAAATTTATCTTTTGGTAGCATCTAGAAGACAATGATTCTTATAAAAATGACAATGATATTTATCCAGATAACAATGACTGAATACAAATCCCTCGTGAGCACTACAAATGTAATTCAGTGACACTTAAAAATTTATGTCTTTCTGGAGAACTTTCACTTTTTTTCTCGTGCATTTATGGTGTCATTTTCAATAACATCGAATCTGCTACAAATCTACTGGATTAATATTGAGTGACTTCTAGCATAATGTTCATTAAATAAATTGCGAAATATTCATTTTTTTTGTGCAATATCAAATTTTTTAGTATCCTATTTGTTCTTCTAATACTTAGATTTATCAACAGCTTTTCCTTACATTTATCTTCCAAACTCACGTTTAATTATCAAATAGACTAATCTAATCCATCAAGATCCGTGGAATGCAAGCCTCTTTATGATGGAAGCAGCAGAAAACTCTCTCCTTAATCCACAAATGACTCCCGTAAAATGTTCCCCTTAAACATATTTATTCCCTGAACCCTTGAGGAAAAGGTGTCCGAAATATATATTAATTACACTTTATCCGACTTACGACCTGGCAAAGGAGTACAGCACAGAGCCGCAAGGTACTCAAGACGCAGAGCCATAAATGACCATGGCTAAGAATATGCTGCCCAAAAACACTTCTGGACGTTAGGTGACCCTTGGGAAAGCGATCTCTCATTTCGTTGCTGCTGAATTATGACCCTATGTGTTCGGAGGGGCTTTGTTACTTCAAGTCATATTGGCTGTTATCTAGTGGTGTCTTTATCCGGGAATAGAAGCAAGTAGCCGGAATATTATGGGCAGTTAGGTCTACTTTTCTAAGAGCTGGTGCATGGGCTGCATAGTATTCGGAACATGGATGGTGGCAGTATGAATTGAGAAATAAGAAGGAATGTTATTAATCTAATTTATCTTGCAATGTTAAGAAAAAGAACTTTATACAATAATAAATACAAAAATTTTGAAGTTAATACTAACATTATATTAAGTGGTTTCAAAAAAGAAGATAACATTATTATTTTTCTTTCAAAGTTTTTAAATATGATTTATTAATGGTGTTTTTCCATATATAAAACAAAAATTGTGATTGACTAGTCTCTGAAAAATCACAAGCTAGCTACGGATTTTTTATTAAAAATCTATTAACATAAATTGAAGTAAATCGTTGTTATAAAAATATTTTTAAAAATTAATTGCTTTTAACTGTGTTTCTTCATGGATTTTTCAAATATATTTTTGTCATTAAAAATTGTAAATGAAACTGTTATTCCAAAAGTGTTATCAATATTTGTATTTTAAATGCAAGATAAGAAGTTCAAGTTATGTTAGATAAGAAGTTCTTTCTTTTCTAATTTAAAGACTTCTCAATTAAAAAATTATCATCAATTTTAAAGATTCTTAAATTTCTCTTATTAAAGATTATCATTCTTATGATTAGTATGATTTTTTAATTAAATGTAATAAAAAATTTTTTATTAAATTTTGAATATACCTATATTGTTTGTTTTGTAGTAATTTACATATTAAAGTAAAAAACAAGTTCACTTTAACTGTAATTCCCTGTTCATTTAAAATAATATGATATTATGGAGTACACAATGAAATAAAATATGTAGTGACATTAATATGATTTAATTTTTGACGACTTTTTTTTTTTTTCAATGTCTTTCTCATGAATAACTTATGAATCTGATGCATGGCAATAATGGATTTCCTGCATCAGAATCCTAAGTTAACATGATCAATAGTAATGGATTTCGATTAATATGATTGGACAATCATTGATTTTCTTTTTCAAACATAGACAGTCTTCATGAATATTTTTAACATAATCATTGATTTTGAGAATTTCTCGGAGTAGTAACTTTACGTGCTGATAAAGTACCATTTCTTGTCATCCTTAAAAAAACATGTTTACGTCTTATCAAGATGGCTGACATACATCGACTTTATACAAATTTATTCTGTTGACCTCTATTTATCATTTGGAGAATTAATAATCAATTTTATTAATCATACGATGGAGAGAAGCTCAATTATCAACTTATCGGGTGAAGATAGAATAATTAATTATGTATTAATTCTGTAATAATTTAAGTTTAATTTTGATTTGACTTGAATTTTGGTATATTTTTATTCGTAAAATTTTAGCTCTGATGATCTTTTATTTGAGAATTAGTCAAAACAAATTAAGTAATAACAAATACTGCAGCAAATTTTAAAGAATGCTATATTAAATTACATGTTTAATGACGGACTAAATTCAACTGTTATGTGAATGAATGTATCGAATGCTGACAAGTTAATTGCTATATGATTTTAGTGTTGTGCGATTGGTTAAAATTAGTATGTGACAGGAATGTTCAAAGAATTACATTTATTTGCCATACAACCTAGAAACGAAATAACAGAAATAGATTTTAAATATTACAATTGGAATTTTAAATAAAATGCAACCTTTTGAAGGATAAGTTAGCAGTTGAGTCGGTATGATACTGTTTCAAAGTATTTGCAATAAATCTCGGGATCCTTTATGATAAAAGTAACAACAAAAACACAATGGTTTAGGTGTCATTCAAAGCCTATCCAGCAGCCTTAAAGTTGCCTCTAACCAAAGATCCTAAGTTTGAGTATAGGAAACATATAAAATTATTGGTTGATTGTCGCACAAATCAATAATTAGTACTTAAGATGCTTAAGAGTATCATTAAAAAGGATAAAGGTTGATAAATAGAAAAGGTGCGATCCTTCAGCATGATTACCTTACACTGCAAGATTAATCAAGTTTCCTAGAAGATTTCGACTAGGAAATGATGATTTATCTGTCCGATTATTCCTAAATTGCTATACGGTTTAACGTTTTTAAAAATTATTTGCAGTATCATCTTACAGAATTTAGGCTTACTTCAAGAGATGAGTTTTGAAATTTAATTAGATTATCATCTCAAGATAACGCCAAACGAATTTCATGAAAAAAGAACAATAAAAAACTGACGGAAAGATTCTATGCAAACGGATAAGGACTATATCTATGATTAATTAAATATAATGCTGAGATTATTATAAGTGTAATTGCGAAGGATAACCGTTTTCGTTTATAAATAGAAAAGGTGTGATCCTTCAGTATCCTAATGCCAAACCTCACACTGCAAGATCAAACAAGTTTCCTAGAAGAAGAAAAAAATGATGTAAAATGATATATCCATCTTATTACCTTTTACCTTGCTCTACAGTTTAACGTTTTTAAGAAATTATTTGTTTAGGACTTATTAATTTTATTTAATTATTTTAGGAATTTTACAGAACTTAGAATGATTTAAAGAAATGAGTTTTGAAATTACATTAGATTCTCTTCTCAAGATAAAATCCGAATGAATTTCATAAAAAAGGCAGTAAAATGCTGACGGGAATATGTCATTAAAAAGAATAGTGACTATGTTGATGATTAATTAAATATATTTTCCATTACGTTTTAAGTTTTATGTCAGTCGGGAATTTCAGAAATTAATAAACATTTTCCACAGATAAAAATATTTCATTAAAAACAATTGAGAAATTGTAATACAAAGGATGCAATAATTTTGAATTTCTGTATAGAGTAATGAAAATGGATATTTTCAATAAAATACGGATATATCAATAAAAAACACACATCATAAAAGCATTTATTTAATTCTGATAACTCCAAATGCAAAATAATAACCAAATGTTTCTGAGAGTAATAAAACTGCATACTTTATAAGAAAGTTACAAAATTCTGCAAGACTTACTACTTTGTGATAAACTTTCTACAATGTAACTAAGTTACGGTCTAAACTAAATTAACAACTCGAACAAAATTCTAATCACAACCACAGCAAAGAGATGCAAAGCAACTTTCTAAACAAATGAAAGGGCCTTAATACATTAAAAGCAAACTTAATAAGATCAGTCCATTGCAATAATTCAATTTTCGAATGTCTTCCGCATATGTATTCAGACTTATAATCAAAGACAGGCCAGCGCATAAATTTCTACCGAATTGTTTGTGTTCAATCATTTTCTTTGAGGAACTCTCTCTCTATGCGATTGCAAATCCTCGTTCTGCGATGGATTTCTGATTAAAAAGCAAACGGTAATTATTATTGATGTAGCACTACATTGTACAAACGAGGCAATTGCTTCGAGGGGAAGAGGGATCTATCCCTCTAAATCCTTACCCCCCCCCCCTTTCTATTCGCCCCCCCCATTCGATTTGCTGTGCAAACAGAAATGCAAGTGTACAGAAATTAATCGAAGCCCATGGCATACATTGCAGATATATCTATATGCATACATGCAGAGTTTTCGCTTTATTCTGCAAATATAGTAAACGATTCGTTGCAGATGACATGTTAATAAAACACTCCTTCTAATCCAAACGATTCGATAGTCCCTCCGAAGTTCAACAAAGAATTTTCATAATTCTCCCTTCCGTTCTCAATTTGCAGGGACTCTTGTTCCAGGCGGAAGGATATGGCTGGAAAACAAAGTGCACCATTAAAGGATCCGTCTTAATGCGCCTGCAGGGTCCGAATACTCTGGATCATAAAGTTAAAATGGAATGCCTGGAAAAGGAAGAACACTCATTTTCTTCGAATATTTCTGGGGTTGGGGAGTGAAATGTGTTAAAATGAAGCGCAGACGATATTGCATAGGATAAATATTCGAAAACAAATTTTGTTGTATCAAAATCAAGTTTATTCAATATCTGTTGTTTAAATCATGATACATTTTATTTATTCCAAAATGGATGTATTTGCCATCTTTTGATCGATTTTTTGACCAATTTAAAATTTTTTTAGATATTGTTTGCTGACTCAAGATGTTTTTTTAATTTAAACTTATTTTTTTTACTTTTTATTTTGTCGTCATTTATTTTTTAAATAATTAATTTAATCCATCAAAATATTTTCACTTAGTTTTTTAGATTTAAGTAAGATTTTTTTTTAAAAACTAGATTTTGGTTTGTTGTCATTTGCCACTAATACAATGGATAATGTAGTAAATTCAGCCTGTATTTGGGGGATACAGGGATGTATCCATATGAGGGAAACCCACCTTTATATCATATATATTAAAAAAAAACAGGAAAATATGCATCAAAATTAAGCAGGTTACAGAAATGTCTATCTATCATTTTAAGGCCTGTCATTATGTAGCTTATTTATCATTATTAAGCTAGCAGGAATAGAATTTGAAATATTATGTTTGAAAAAAGATCACTTTTCCTCCAACTGAACCAGTGATGATCGGTCTTATTAAGATTAATCTTAACTGAAAACTATAAAAAACTATATTAGATATATTGTTTTTTTTTAACAATACAAATAATATACAATTTTTTGTTCTTTATTAGACAAAACTTATTAAGATGGAACTGCACATTAAATATCTTTAAATGACTTTTTTTTTCTGGCTTTTCCTTACATAACAAGCAAATGCAGGACAGTTCTCCCTAAAATGTTCAAGGAATCCAATATTCTCTACTCCTTAGTGGCTATTTATATCATATATTAATAGAACAAGAGGCCCATCGATGTTCAACAAAAAATATCTCTAAATATGAAAACATAACAATATTTACAAATAGTAATTTTTAACAATATTTGGCGAGACTCCTTACCTATAACTGAAACAAATTTTTTAAAGAATTTTAATCAACTAATTTTTAATCTAGTATAAATTTATTATAAGTATTAATCCTTAAGACATTTTGTTGTATATTGTCATTTTTTTTTTGTATTTATATCCCATGTAGGCTCAAGCAGTCATATCCCTGTATCATATCTAAATTATAATTTCTTCATATCCATATCTTTATTATCATATCTATAATATCAGATCCGTCATCCATATTATTATTTCCATCATTTCATTATAAAAATATAATACATTCTACAAATTGACGTTTTTCTTTTGTATAAAAAAATGAGAAACTTAACATAGAATTTTGTAACGAAAACAAGGTTTTTTCCTAATCATTTTTATTAGTTTTTTAGACATGTAACTGTTTCCTTTATAATCTTTTAAGTTCACCTTTTTTTTTTCGATATTGATTTATATATTCTCAGGGGTAGACTTTTTTTTGATAACACATAAAATAAAGAAAATAGATACTCTAATAATGTCGTACTATTTAAGTTGCTTCATTATTAACTATCACGTTATAACTTTATAAAACGGCATAACAATAAATGACTCTAACGATGTAATGGGATACGTTTTTTACAAAATATTGGTATATAATGAATTTGTATCGTAAATCAATACTTTTTAATAACCTTAACATCACGTCTTGTTATTTTCATCTATTTTAATATTATTTAATTTAAACGTGCTCTTGGTACTATTTTGAAATTTTAATTTAAAGCTGTACAGTATTTTTGAAAGTGTGAAGTACAAATTCATCGTGAAAAAGAATATATATAATTAAATTATTATGTTTTTAATTTCAATATATTTTTTTTTATAATTTAATATACTTTTGAGGTTATATTTTTTTTTGCAAATTATATACATTATATATAGTAAATAACATAAACAATAACATTTGTATTCAAAAGACAAAAAAATATCTTCAGAACAGTCTTAATTTTCAATTAAAAATTTTTTTTAATTATTAACTTACATATTCAGTCATGTTCAAATTAAAATTTTTATTATGTTTCCATTTTTCGAAGTAAAAAAAAAAAAAAAAAAAAAAAAAAATTAAAGGTAAAACCCTCATTTTTTTTTAAGAAGTAATTTCTTTACACAAGAACTCGCGGCAATCCAAAAAAAAAAGTAAAATACCGGTATACTAGGTGTTGTAACTGGTAATTATCCGGTTGTGTGTGGGCAAGGGGTATTTCCTTTATTTTTTGTATGAATCCAGGAATGGTAGATAACCCCTCCGGGTCACACGGTCAAGTCCAAAAGAACCGGTCGGTTTTGGTGGGACCCTTTTTTGAGTTTTTGCGGGCAAAAAAGGAAGACCCGTTGAAATCAGAGCGAACGATCTGCGACAGTGCGTGAGCCTGGTACACAATTTTTTTGCAGCGAGAATGGCTACTTGGATAATTTATAACATATATCTATGTCCATCTTTGCATTTGTGGGGAGCATTCTTTTTTTTTTATTAAGAGGTTTTGAGGCTACTGGTAAATCACTGCCTACCCACTCATGGGAATATTTCATTTGAGGTATGCGTAATATTATGATTGCTTCTCTATAAACATTTTTTATTTATTCTGTTTTAAGTGGCAATGTAAAAATCCTAAATTTGATTGTAATTGTATATATTAGTATTCATTAAAAGTAATGGTAAATAGTTGTTTGTTTCAGTATTCCTTTTAATATTTTTATTAATTGTTTTTATATTAATGTTAAATTATTTGGCCGTCCTACGAGTATACGTAGACTAACGGCATCATTTCTATGTCGGTTTTAACACTAGGGTTTATCCGATAAATGATTAATATTTCCTAAACAACCAACTTCTGAGCCAGTGATACTTCGTGTTAGCAAGTATTCAAGACGACTAGGACTTGATTACTCTGGCTGAGTATACAATAGCCATGGTTTTGCAAAACGAGTGGTTGAGAGAAAATCTTGGAAAAGACAGACAGATATTTTAAATGTGGCTTATTCTTTATTTTGAACAAAATAATCATTGTATAGTAGTATTTAATTAAATCCCTGACTCTGAAATGCTTCGAAAAAAAAAAAAACACAGGCTTGCAAAATTCTGATATGCTTTGATATCATGAACTCGTGGTATTCAAAAAGATACCAGTATACTCATAAGTGGATAAATGATTAATATTACTTTATTACTAGAATAGTCCAGGATATACGGATAAGTGATTAATATTACTAGTATATCCAATTTCTGAGTTCGTGATAGAACATGTTAACAAGAATTCGTAAGTGACTAGGATATAATTATCTGGCTGCACATACAATAGACATTGTTTTGGAAAATGATCGGTTGAGAAAAAAATTTTAGAATCGACAGTCAAATATTTTAACCAAAATAATTATTGTATGTTTTTTTTTTGTTAAATCCACTTCTCCTGATATGCCTTGCAAAAAAAATTATTCCTTTACATAACTGAGTGTCACGTATTAACCATGCTATCTGTTAATACAGAAATCAGTTTATCTTACGCACTACAGTTGCAATAAACCCTACGAAATGAAGAAGATAAAAAAAAATAAACGAACTCTGAACAACAAAAGTGCCTAATTGCTTTTTATCCACGTACGCTACCTGACTTCCATTAGAGTTGCTTTGCAGTAACGAGATCCGCGAGACACAGTCAGCAACACGATAGGTGCAACGAAAGAGGAGGTGTCCCCGCAAATAACATATAATTACAAGTCACGGTCGCCCTAGCGGTCAGTAATTAAGTCTGTTAAGTCGCATCTCTTTTAATTAGCCACCGATTACTGATTTGTCACACGGAGATGTATGCACAGTTAATACCTTATGATAGGCTCTAATGAGTGGGATTTGCATTTAATTAGGAGCACGGAGTTAAATATTTATTGCCTCTCAGGTGTGGTCGGGCGATCGGTCTATTTACTCGTGAGAAGGATTTTAAATGCCCTTTTGAATGGTAAAATATATGATCTTGCATTTAAAACGAGGCATAAGAAATATGCGATCGTTTAGAGTCTGTTCCAGAATAAAAAATGTTTTTTTTTTTTATTGCAAGTAATTGCGTAAGTTTATATTAGCACGAAATTGTTTTTCTGAATAATAATACATTATAATTCAAAATAGTAATATTTTTTTTTTTTTTAATAAGTTATATAGCGATTAATCTTAGTTCCAATTGTAACTCTTCAAGGACGAAAATAACTGAGGAACACTTCAGGGACAAAACTCTGTAAGTCTACAAAGACGAAAAGCATTCACCTAATTTTTAGGCAAGTTCTTGCATCGACAGATCATGGTTAGGCATGGTTCTTGTATAATTAAAGAGTTATGTTCTTAAATTTTTCCTTTGAATTATTTCCTTGATGAACAGTTAGAATTGGAACTATGATGAATTAGTATATAGTCTAATTTAAAAAAGTATTTTTATTATATAATTCATCAAAAGTTCCAACTCTTCAAGGAATAAATAACTCTAAAGAAACTTCAGGGACAAAACTCTTTAACTCTACAGTGACGAAAAAAATATTAAATTAAACATACTTTTTAGGCAAGGTTCTTGTATCGACAGGTCGTGATTAGGTATGATTCTGTAGGGTTAGAGTTTTGTACCTGAAGTGTTTCTTAGAATTATTTCCTTTCCAAATAGTTAAAGTTGTAGCTAAGATGAATTGCTACATAGTCTATTAAAAAATAATTGCTTATTATAATTATTAAATTCATCATAGTTCCAACTCTAGTTAATTTCGTCCCTGAAGAGTTAAACATTTTAAAGGCAAAAATTTTTAACTTTACAGAGACGAAAAAATATTTACTTATTTTTTTAACTTGCATTTTATGCTTGAATCTTGTATCGACAGTTATTCAACCACTAAAGAACCCAAAAATAAAGAAATAAAGTACAAAAGATATTGTCCACAGGCCATACCTGTGAGTTGAATTTATTTAGATTAAATGAAGAATTATGTTATATCGGTATTTACATTTTATCAATTATAATGAATTCATTTTACACATCATATTTTTCAGGATCATTTAATATTTTTTTTTAGGTAAATACTTTTAGGTAAATATAACGTTGCAAAAATTTGTAGGACACTATCCATGCACATATGTAAGTGTGCATATTTTATCAAAACTTAAAAATATAACATTTAAAAAGTCCAATTTTCTTCTCTGGATTTATTATTTTTATGTGGTGCGCATCAAATAATTATGAAAATTCTTTTTTTTTTTATTTACGATAAATCCTATTTTTAATTGGTAAATACTTAACTCTGATCACACGTGCAACTAGGATATTAAAATTTTGCCAAACCCATATTAAGTTTTCTATCTTTTTTTGAATCTTGAATTATTGAGTTTAGGCGCTATTACCTTAGCATATTTTCATTAATTTTTTTAGAAGATTTTCCAATTGCGGAAAAATTAGAAATTTCACTCAATAGGTCAATTCATTTTTTAAATCCTATAAGGTCTAGTCTATATGTTCATCAGCTCTGAGATAATCACTGCTTCTAATAACATATTGTTAGAAGTTAATATAACGAGCCTTGCAATATAATGTTTCATGAAACACTGAAGTTTATTTCAGTGACCTTGTAGACATATGTCTAAATACATTAATTTAATTCTCATGCTATTTCAAGGAGTGTCGTTTCTCTGTGGACACGGATAGTTCTGCTGAAATGTTGCTGACCACTACCATTAAAAGAAGTGGCCGACCACTGAGTTATCCACGGTAAGATGTAATACCTGAAATCGGGCGATCTTGGATCATCCTTCACAATGAAGATGGAGGAATAGAGAATGTATCAGCAACTTATCAAATGGAACATCCCATGAATTTAGATTTAACCATCACTCCACGTACAAATTGTAATAATTCTCATCATGCAGTCATAATCATGTTAGAAGATCATTCATAAGTATTATAGGACTACGATTAAAAAAATAACTCTCTGCACTTTTATAAACATTTTAAGATAATGGTGCATAATAATAATGACATTTCAGATAATTGTACTTTTTAATATACAGTACTCTATAAATGCTTAATCCGTCATTCAGTATATACATTCAATATTCAGTCAAAAGTGATTCAGTATAATTTTCTACACAATTGCTCATTAAACTTTACTCACAACACATTACTCATTATTACTTTTCTAATACAATTACTCATTAAATATATTTGTAAGTAAATTTAAAATTCAAATAGCATCTCGCACTAACCAGAGAAAGTTGTGATCACTGACAAAAGAAGGTCCTGCCTGTAGTTTGTAACAGTTGATCAATAGAAAGTCCTTTCATATGATATTGCAATAAAAGAAAACAAATACTTCCATGAAAACTAAATAATGCTGTAACCGAAGGTGTTAAAGCTCAAAAACTCTGCATAATTTATAGATCCTTCTTTTCGTTCAACTGTAAAAGAAATTTAGTCCGTCATAAAAACTCCTTTTAGATCGCTGGAATTGGCCATTTATCTGAAGAACATTTCTCAATTCGGAAAATCTTATACGACGTATAGAACGCAGCAAAGTGTCAGGGTTTATTTGTATACTCCGCGTCAGAACGTAGAAGGTTGCTCTGCTGACTGAGCCTCACTTTGGGGCACGATAAAAATGCAGTAACTGTAACTTCAGTTCGCGTATCTGTTTCCAGAAACTAGAAGTGGGGCCCCGAGTTTATTTAAACGACTGTTGTTATTATAAAATTTAAGGAAGGAAAAGCGAATTTATTCAACTTTGAAAGTTTCGTAAAGGACGATAAAATATGTTATGAAGGAGAATAACTGTATTTTAAAGTTTTATTTTCTTTTACTGACCATTGAAAGTCAAGAAATATGTCCCAGTATCGTTTTGAATGTGTTTGTTATGGTAATGCGTATGTCAATCCTAAGTTAAAGCGACCGATGGAAGAATGTTTTATTGAATCATTCTAGACTCATTTAACAAAATAATTTCTTTTAAAAATTAATCATTATAAATTCAAATTCATAATAATTATAAAATGTTAAAGCAACGGAATTATTATTTATTTGTTTGTTGTAGATGTATATTTATGATGGAAATTTTTTTATCTTTTATTAATAATTCTTATAATGTATATTTTCAAATTTAATATTAAAAAATTTCAGAAAAATTTGTATTTAAACAAATGATAAAAAAATAGTTTTGAAAAACTCAAAATGGAAAAATTGATAAAATATGTGAATTCTATGAATGCCTTGTAAAGACGTTTATTGAATTCACATATTTATTTAAACAATTACTTCATAAAAATTCAATTATCAAAAAAGTAAAGTGAAGACATTTTTGTGATAATATTGTAATCTCGAAAGCTGTGGTGAATAATTAGGTGATAGTACTATTGATTCTGATAAGCTATTCGAATAGATAAATCTTTGTTCGAATTTCAAAAATGAAAATTACTACTTCATCGTAATTTTTATAATGTATATGTTCAATTTTAGTAAAAACTTTTTTTTTTTTAAGGTAAAACTGCGTTTGAAAAATAAAAGGTGAAAAAATTAAAAAATGTGAATTTATTAAACGCCTTGTTTTAATTGGCGTTTATTAAATTCACATATTTATTTCACTAATTACTTCATAAAAATACAATTACTCATTAAAAATATTTCTAAAAAATTTAAAACTCAAATTGCATCTTGCACTATCCATAGAAAGCTGTTATCACTGACAAAGAATTTCCCGCCTGTAGTTGTAACAGTTGATCCCTTAGAAAGTCCTTTCATTTGATATTGCAATAAAGAAAAGAAAATACCTTCCCTGAAGACTCAATAATGCTGTAACGGAAGGTGTTAAAGCTCAAAACACTGCATAATTTATAGATCCATCTTTTCTTTCAACTGTAAAAGAAATTTAGTCCGTCATAAAACTCCTTTTAGAGCTCTGGAGTTGGCCTTTCATATGAAGAACATTTCTCAATTCTGAAAATCTTATGCGACGTATAGAACGCAGCAAAGTGTCAAGGTTTATTTGTTTACTCCGCGTCAGGACCTAGAAGGTTGCTGCTGCTGACTGAGCCTCACTTTAGGGCATGATAAAAATGCAGTAACTGTAACTTCGGTTAGTGTAGCTGTTTCCAGAAACTACAAGTAGGACCCCGAGTTTATTTAAACGACTGTTGTTATTTTAAAATTTAAAGAAGAAAAAGACGAATTTATTCAACATAGAAGGTTTCGTAAAGGACGATAAAATATTTTATAAAGCAGAATAACTGTATTTTAAAGTTGTATTTTTTTTTTAACCAGTTGTGAAAAATATGTCCTAGTGTTGTTTTGTATGTGTTTGTTATGGTAATGTGCATGTCAATCCTAAGATAAAGTGACCGATGGAAGAATGTTTTATTGTATTATTCAAGACTCAGTCAACAAAATAATAATTTCTGTTAAAAATTAATCATTATAAATAGCAATAAATGTTCCAATTTATAAAACTTTAGCATTTTATTAGCAACAAAATTATTATTTACTTGATTGTTATGATATTTAACATCATATTGCTTAGCATTTAAATATGAAAGAAAATTTTTAATGTTTTTATAGGGTTGATTAAATATAATCTTTCATTACACTTTTAAGTATAAATTTGATTTATATGATATTTTGTGAACTGCATTAAATTTTATACTTTTCCCATATTACCAGTTTAATAACTGATTTTAAACGCAAAAAAATTGTACAGAAGTATTGATACACTTTTAAAACTTTAGATTTATTTCTCATATAAATTCGGGAGGTTTGATAGATATCACGTCGTGTTTCGCGTACGTGTTTTAAGTTTTTACTTCTTTCTAAGTTCGAAAATACAGCACAAACTATGCATATTTTTATTCATGAACCCATAATGAAGGGAGGGAGAAAAAGAAAATATAGTGTGGAGTCGAGTGAAGAGTTCTAGTCAGTACTGAGGTACAAAGACTCTTAAACGAATTGGATTTTTACGAAGATTTTGTAAATATTTGATATATAATTATGTTTTTGTGTGTTATTCGTTGCAGTTGTTTAGTGCTGTCTTCTTAAAGTTTTGAGAAATAATTTAGCTTGTATCCACAAACACACTCTGAATGAGGGCCACACGAAGAAAGTCTCTAATTGTTACTCCCTCAACACCAAGTCTAAAGATGCAGTTTGAAAAGGAAATTAGCTCATTAATTACCAAATATACCAGACTATTTAGGATGTTCAGGAATTTAACTGGGACACTCGTTTTAGGACAATATATAAATAAAGAAAATGCTATCGTATTATAAAGGGAAATTTGCGAATGAATAACAATTATTTTTCACAAAAATGTTGGATATTGTTTTAGATAAGAAAGCTATGATGAGAGGGAAATAAATTTATTAAAAAGAAAGATTCAATATCCTGTCAGAAAAATTCATGGTATCTCTTCGATCCGCCTCGAGAATGCTATTGATGCAAAATTCCTTTTATCTTCAATTGGAAAGCATTGATCATTTTTTGAATAGCTGTTATTACATTTGACAATGATACAAAAGTGGATGTCAAATATCATCCATCATCCAAGAAGAACCATTAACCGGATATTATTTCTTTTGTGATTAATGAATTTTTTTTTTCAAACCAGTGCAATAGATTTATTCTGAAAATATAAAAATTTTTGCATAAAATAGAACTGATATCATAATAATTTTATTATATTGAATGGTTCCACTTTATAAAAAATGTTTATTAAGAAGATGATTTTTATTTAGAGTATATTAGCATTGTTATGAATGATTTGATTCATTAGAAAAGAATTACGTTACAAAAAAAGAAATAAAAAAGAGTAATGATTTATTTAAAGGAAGAAATTTCTTTTGAATGAATAAAATTATTTTAATATAAAGTAATAAAATGATAACATTTTATTTTTAAACGGATTATTATAAGATAGAGGGTTGATATTTTGCTTAAAAACTTATCTTTTATCTAGTCCTTTTATATTTTCTTTTTAAATGAAAAATTTAGATCTTTATGCATAAATAGCATTTTAGCTACAAATACCATTTATGCATACATAGCATCTTAGTTACAAATGCCATCTTTCATTAGATTAGTATTGAATTGTTAAGTAAATCAAATTAGTGAAATTTTTATCAAGTTTAACTAAAAATTTAAAATCATTAAGTTATATAAAATTTTACTATAAATATTTCTCTTAATCTTTAAAAAATAATTTATTTAAAGTACTGAAATTAAAAGCATGTTTATATGTATTTAAACTGCATGTAATTAATTAATTAATAAGTTTAGTTATTAAAATGTTAGAGATCAAATTAATTCACTTATTTTATCATTCATGAAGAGTTTTTCTTTAGCAGCCTTTATTGGATTGATTTAATTAGCATTTATCTCATTGAAATGGATATAATTAATAATTTGAAATCATATGTTGTCTAGAAGAAAATAGATACAAAATAATTTGCATTCTTTTGTACGAAACTTAACTAATTAGTTGAAGGGGTTTTATTCATCCACGCCGATATCATGTGTTCTGTATTTAGTTCAGGACAGACAATGATGGACTTTTAAAGGAAAATATCTTATTTTGTTTTCATATGGGAGACAACCATAAATTTTACCACAATCAGTTTAACTTTAGATATAAATATCTCACAGTCACTACTGACTGAAGTTTTTTATCTGAAAGTAAAGATTCTATTTTATGCAATCAGAAGTTTCGAACTTTAATTTCTTGATCAGCAAAAGTAAGATATTGAAAAAAAAAAAGAAAAGAGGAAAAATTACTAGCTCTATTCCAGTCCAACTGTTATTAATTTGGGCAAATGAAAAAGTAGCCGGATTTGCTCATTGATAATATGGTCTTCGCTGTGATCTGAATTTTGTATCACTGTCATCTTCATGACGGGCTTAATTTTTCTGAATAAGCATCCAGATTACAATGATTGGATACTTATCCAGATGACAATGGCTTACTTATCCCTCATGAGTAGCACGAGTAGTAATTCAGTGACAATGAGTAGTAATTCTGACACTTTGAAAATTCTCCAGAAAGGCGTACATTTTTCTTGTTATTACCCAATGACAATGATACTTATAAAAATGATAATGAAGATGACGATTGTTATCCAGATGACAAATATTGGAATGCATATCCCCTCATGAGTAATACGAATGTAATTCAGTGATACTTTAAAATTCTCCAGAAAGACATAAATTTCTTTTGTTATCATCCAGATGACAACCATATTTATCAAAAATTACAATGATACTTATCCAGATTATAATGACTGGAAACTTATTTCTCATGAGCAACACAAATGCAATACATTTAAAAATTTATATCTCTCTGAAGAGCTTTCTCTTTTATTTCCCTCGTGCATTTATAGTGCCATCTTCAATAACATGGAATATTCGAATCTGCTACAAATCCACTGAATTAATATTGAGGGGACTTCTAGCAAAATGATTTGCATTAAAAAAATCTGCGATACAATATTCATGATTTCTTTTTGAGCAATATCCAATTT
Organism: Caerostris extrusa; assembly: GCA_021605095.1. Taxonomy (NCBI): domain Eukaryota; kingdom Metazoa; phylum Arthropoda; class Arachnida; order Araneae; family Araneidae; genus Caerostris; species Caerostris extrusa. The sequence continues at coordinate 51,550 of BPLR01006274.1, forward strand.
TTTAGAATCCTATTTGTTCTTCTAATACTTATATTTATCAACAGCTTTTCCTTACATTTATCCCAAACTCCCGTTTAATTACCAAATAGACTAATCTAATCCATCAAGATCCGTGGAATGCCAGCCATTATGATGGAAGCAGCAGAAAACTCTCTCCTCAATCCACAAATGACTCCCGTAAAATGTTCCCCTAAACATATTTATTCCCCTGAACCCTTGAGGAAAAAGGCGTCCGGAATATATATTAATTACACTTTATCCGACTTACGACACGGCAAAGGAGTACAGCACAGAGCCGCAAGGTACTCAAGACGCAGAGTCATAAATGACCATGGCTAAGAATATGCTGCCCAAAAACACTTCTGGACGTTAGGTGACCCTTGGGAATACGATCTCTCATTTGTTGCCGCTGAATTATGACCCTATGTGTTCGGAGGGGCTTTGTTACTTCAAGTCATATTGGCTGTTATCTAGTGGTGTCTTTATCAGGGAATAGAAGCAAGTAGCCGGAATATTATGGACAGTTAGGTCTACTTTTTCTGTGAGTTGGTGCATGGGTATTAAGATCATGTATGGTGGTAGTATGAATTGAGAAATAAGAAGAAATGTTATTAATCTAATTGATCCAACAATGTTAAGAAATAAGAATTTTGTATCATAATGAGTGGAAATATAATTTCAGTTCTGGCTTCAAAAATTTAAGTGGTGTTAAAAACTTTGAATGAAAAATAACAATGTTAATATGATTTATTAATAGCGTTTTTCTATACAAAAAATAAAATTGTGATTGACTAGTCTCTGGAAAATCATAAGTTATCTTCAAATTTTTATTAAAAGTCTATTACCATAAATTCAAAGTAACCCGTTGTTATAAAATATTTTAAAAATTAACTGCTCTTAACTGTGTTTCTTCAGGGATTTTTTAAATATATTTTTGTCATTATAAATTGTAAATGAAAATAGTTATTCAAAAATTGTTTTCAATATTTGTATTGTAAATGCAAGTAGATAAGAAGTTCTTCCTTTTTCTAATTTAAAGACTTCTCAATTAAAAAAATTATCAATTTTAAAGATTCTTAAATTTCTCTTATTAAAGATTATCATTCTTATGATTAGTATGATTTTTTAATTAAATGTTATAAAAATTTTTTATTAAATTTTTGAATATGCCTATATTGTTTGTTTTGTAGTAATTTGCATATTAAAATAAAAAACTTAAGTTCATTTAAATGTGTTATTATTTAATTCTCTGTTCATTTAAAATAATTTAGAATGGAGTACACAATGAAATAAAATATGTAGTGACATTAATATGATTTAATTTTTGACGACTTTTTTTGTTTTCAATGTCTTTCTCATGAATAACTTATGAATCTGATGCTTGACAATAATGGATTTCCTGCATCAGAATTCTAAGTTAACATGATCAATAGTAATGGATTTTCCATTAATATGATTGGACAGTCATTGGATTACCATTTTCCAAACATAGACAGTCTTCATGAGTATTTTTAACATAATCATTGATTTTGAGAACTTTTCGGAGAAGTAATTTCGCGTGTTGATAATGTATCATTTCTTGTCATCCTTAAAAAAAACATGTTAACGTCTTATCAAGATGGCTGATATACATCGACTTTTTATACAAATTTATTCTTGTTGAAATACGCATAGCTAATTTCTATTTATCATTTGGAGAATTAATAAATCAATTTTATTAATCATACGATGGAAAAAAGTCCAATTATCAACCTATCGGGTGAAGATAGAATAACTAATTATGTATAATGTGTTTTGTTTAAGTTTAATTTTGATTTGACTTGAATATTTGGTGATATTTTTATTTGTAAAAATTTTAGCTCTGATGATCTTTTATTTGAGAATTAGTCAAAACAAATTAAGTAATAACAAATACTGCAGCAAATTTTAAAAAATGCTATATTAAATTACATGTTTAATGACAGACTAAATTCAACTGTTATGTGAATGAATGAATCGAATGCTGACAAATTAATTGCTATATGATTTTGGTACTGTGCGATTGGCTAAAATTAGATTATGTGAACAGAATGATCAAATAATTATTACTTTTCTAGGTTACTTGGCAAATAAATGTTTTAGGAATGGAATTTAATTATGACAATTTGAATTTTAAATTCAATGTGATACATTTACCAGGTTGTAACTAGAGTTAAATAAATCTTTTGAAGGATAAATTTGAAACAGTATCAAACCAATTCAATTTCTAAATATCTGTAATAAATTACTATATACTGGATACTATAGTAAAAGCAAACGCAAAAATACAGTTTTTTAACTATCATTCAAGACCTATCCTACAGTCTAGAAGTTGTCTGTATCCAAAAAAAAAAATTATTTTGAGTGTAAGGAGGCATATGAAAGGATTTGTGTGACTATCATTCAACAAACAATTGGCAGCTAAGATGCTTAAGAGCATCATTGCAAAGGATAACAATTTCTGTTGGTTGAAAAGGTGTGGATCCTTCAGCATGATAATGCCAAACTTCACAACTGCTCGATTAATCACGTTTCCTAGAAGATTTCGACTAAAAATGCTGATTTATTGATTCTTTTGCTCTACAGTTTATCGTTTTTAAGAACATTTGCAGAATCATCTTACAAGACTTAAAATAACTTTCAGGGATGAGTTTTGAAGTTTAATTTATCATTTTACAAATTAAATTTTATAAAAAAAAGGCAGTTAAAACTAATGGGAAGATGTCATTGAAATGAATAGTGACTATATTTAAGATTAATTAAACATATTTCAGACTAAGTTTTGAATTTTATGTCAGTCGGGAATATAAAAAAGTTTTATTAAATTCTGACAGATAAAAATAATTTAAAAAAAATATTGAAAAATTGGTTTAGAAAAGATGAAACTATTCTGAAATTTTGTACAGATTAATGAAAACAGATATTTTAATACAAATAGATAAAATAAAATACATCATCATAAAAACATTAAATTAATTCTGATAGCAACTCCAAAATGCAAAATAATACTCAAACCAATGTTTCTGACAGTAATGAAACTGCATAAAAGAAAGTTACAAAATTTTGCAAGACTTACTACTTTGTGATAAACTTTCTACATGATGTAACTAAGTTACCTTCTAAACAAAATTAACAACTTCTAACGAAATTCTAATCACAACCACAGCAAAGAGATGCAAAGCAACTTTCTAAACAAATGAAAAGGCCTTAATACATTAAAAGCAAACTTAATAAGATCAGTCCGTTTCAATAATTCAATTTTCGAATGTCTTCCGCATATGTATTCAGACTTATAATCAAAGACAGGCCAGCGCATAAATTTCTACCGAATTGTTTGTGTTCAATCATTTTCTTTGAGGAACTCTCTCTCTCTCTCTATGCGATTGCAAATCCTCGTTCGGTGATGGATTTCTGATTAAAAAGCAAACGGTAATTATTATTGATGTAGCACTACATTGTACAAACGAGGCAATTGCTTCGAGGGGAAGAGGGATCTATCCCTCTAAATCCTTACCCCCCCCCTTCTTTCTATTTTTCCCCATTCGATTTGCTGTGCAAACAGAAATGCAAGTGTACAGAAAATTAATCGAAGCCCATGGCATACATTGCAGATATATCTATATGCATACATGCAGAGTTTTCGTTTTATTCTGCAAATATAGTAAACGATTCGTTGCAGATGACATGTTAATAAAACACTCCCTCTAATCCAAACGATTCGATAGGGTCCCTCCGAAGTTCTAACAAAGAATTTTCATAATTCTCCCTTCCGTTCTCAATTTGCAGGGACTCTTTGTTCCAGGCGGAAGGATATGGCTGGGAAAACAAAGTGCACCATTAAAGGATCCGTCTTAATGCGCCTGCAGGGTTCGAATAGTCTGGATCATAAAGTTAAAATGGAATGCCTGGAAAAGGAAGAACACTCATTTTCTTCGAATATTTCTGGAGTTGGGGAGGGAAATGTGTTAAAATGAAGCGCAGATGATATTGGATAGGATAAATATTCCAAAACAAATTTTGTTGTATCAAAATCAAATTTATTCAATATCTGTTGTTTAAATCATGATGCATTTTATTTTTCCAAAATGTCCAAATGTATTTAAAATCTTTTGATCAAACTATTTTGACTTATTTTAGATGTTATTTTATCTCTGGATATTTATTTTTCTTTATTTATGTCATTTTTATCGTTTTATATTTTAAATAAAATTTATGCAAAATTTCTGCTCACTTATCTTTTAGCTATTATTGAATAATTTTTTTGCAATGCTGGGCCTTTGGTTTGTTGTTATTCGCCATTGATAAAATGTATGAATGCAGTAAATACAGCATCTCTTTGAAGCAACCGTGATGCATCCATATGTGGGAAACCCACCTTTATATCATACATTAAGAAAACCATCAAAATTAAGCATGTTACAGAAATCTATCATTTTAAGACCTATCATTATGTAATTATTTATCATTGTCAAGCTGGCAGAAATAGAATTTGAGATATTATTTTTGAAAAAACACCTTTTGTACCAACTGAACCAGCCATGGTCGGTCTTATTTAAAATTAAACTTAACTGGAATACTATAAAATTATTTTAGATATATTTTTTTATTACAGAGTACAAATAATACAGATGTTCTTTGTTAGACAAAACATTTTAAGATGAATATACACATGAAATATCTTTAAGTGAGTTTTCCTTGCAACAAGAAAATTCTTGACAATTCTCTCTGAAATTCTTGGCGCAAGAGAATGTTCTCCACTCTTTAACATTAATTGGTAGCTGGTTATCATGAGCATATATTAATGAACAAGAAGCCCACCGATGTTTCAACAAAAATATTTCTAAATATGCAAAAAATATAACAGAAAATTTCTAAATAGTAGCTTTAATAGTAGTTTTACAAATATGTGTTATAGATAACAAAAAATTTTTTAAAGAATTTTAATAAGCTAAGTTTTAAATCTAGTATAAATTTTTCTCAAGCATTTTCTTGTTTATTGCATTTTTTTTTGTATTCATACTTCAATTTTTATATTTACATCCCATCTACGGTCAAGCAGTTATATTCATTTATCATATCATATACCATCTCCATCATATCCATCACTTCATAAAAAATATCATGATAAATTCAAATAAACTCTTTTCTTGTATAAATAAAATGAGAAAGGTTTTTATGTCTTTGAAAATAAAAATGAAAAAGTATTGAATTTTGTAATGTAAACAAGTTTTTTTTTTTTTTCCGCCTTTCGATATTAGTTTTTTAGACATGTAATTGTTTCATTTTCAATTTTTTTTGATGTTGATTGTTCGATATTGATTCATATAATTCAGAGATGGACTTTTTTTTTTTATAAGACATAAAATAAAGTTTAATTGCATACTCTAATAATGTCGTACTATCTAATTGGCTTCATTATTAACAATCACGTTATAACTTTATAGATGGCATAATAATAAATGACGCTAACGATGTAATAGAATATTTTGTAAAAAAATAAAATGAATCTGTATCGTAAAGCAATACTTTTTAATAACCTTAATATTATGACTTGTTATTTTCATCCCTTCAAATATTATATAGTTTGCACTTTCCCTTGGTAATATTTTCGTACTTTAATTTAAAAACAGTTTTGAAATCGTGAATTAGAAATTCATAGAGAAAAAAATATAATTAAATTAATGTTTAATTCAATTCAATGTACATTGTATTCTTTACTTTTCTCAGTCAAAAATTTGATTTTGAGGATATATTTTTTTGCAGAAATGCATACAATATATCGTATATAACATAGACTGTAAAATTTTTTTTCAAAAAAGGTTTTTAGTTTTCAATTAAAAAAAATTTTATTAAATACTAACACACATATGCAAATTAAATTTTTTATTATGTTTGTTTTTTTTTAAAGAAATAAAAGCAAAGATAGTAAATTAAAAAAAAAAAAGTTAAAACAATTTCTTTAAAATTTAACATTTGAATTTATATTATTTTAAATTTACTTATAACAATGTGCGTTGAAAAAAAGATTATTTTACGGTAGACACTAAATTTAGCACAACACATTTTTTTTTCAAAATAAGATCATTCTGTTTTTGAAGAAGGAAGAACGCTCTGTTAATTTTATATTAAATACGTCTACCTTCAAAGTAATGATTTGTTCATAATATTACCCTTTAATGGATCAGTTCTGTTTCAGACACGGAATCATTTCGAAACACTTTTACTGAAATGGTAAAATAAACAGAATAAATATTTTTTACTAAAATGGAATATATATATATATAAATAGTTAGAATTCTGTTAAATACGTTTTTATCCTGTTTTATTTTGTTTTTTTATGATGGAAATTTAATTATATATTTGGATTGCATAATATAATTTCAATTTTTTTTCTGTTGTTCATCTGTTGCAGAGAATGTTATCACTAGCCAGAGAACATGATCCTGAACAAAATGAACAAAAAAAAAAGGCTTTCACTTTACTCATATGAAGGACATCGAGTGAAATGTGTGTGAAAATATGAGATCATGGTATAATAAATGTTGTCAGATACGATGTCATCACGAGTAAACATATGTTTGTTTTACAATAATGCAAGATAATTTTTTTTTTTTTTTTTAAGAATTAACTTCCGTACTCAAGAACTCGTGGTAATACAAAAAAGACACAAATATGAAATAGTATACTCGGGTTCATGAGATAAATGATTAACATTATATATATCCAATTTCTGAACCAGTGATAGTTCGTGCTAGCAAATGTTCAAGAAGACTCGGGTTTGATGGCAGTGGGTACATATACAATAGACATCGTTTTGTAAAATTAGCGGTTGAAAGAAATCTTGGAAATTGACGATTACATGTTTTAATTACGACGTATTCTTCAATTCTGAACAAAATATTTAGTGTGCATTAGTGTTTAATTAAATTCCGGACTTTTGATATGCGTTGAAAAAATAAACACCCCCTTACAAAAATCTGTTATGCTTTGATACCATGAACTTGTGGTATTCAAAAAAAAAGTTACGAGTATACTCATAAGTAGATGACGGATTAATATCCGTATATCCTGGATTATCTAGTAAAATAGTAATAAGTGATTAATATTACTGAGTATGAGTCTTCTGAGTCCGTGATAGAACATGTTAATAAGCATTCATTAGGACCAGGATTTGATTACTCTGGCTGCACATACAATAGACATTGTTTTGGAAAATGATCAGTTGGGAGAAATTTTAGAATCGACAGTAAAATATTTTAAACAAAATAATTACTGTACATTTATTTATTTTTGTTAAATCCAATTCTCCTGATGTACCTTAAAAAAACTTCATCCCCTTACAAAAATGAGTGTTATATCCCCTGTCCTATAAAGCTTTTAACCATGCTATCTGCTCATCCAGAAAGGAATTCATAAACTCTATCTTACGCACCACAGTTGCAATAAACCCTACGAAATGAGAAGAGAAAAAAAAAAATAAACGAACTCTGAACAACAAAAGTGCCTTAATTGCTTTTTATCCCCGTACGCAACCTGACTTCCATTAGAGTTGCCTTGCAGTAACGAGACCCGTGAGAGACACAGTCGGCAACACGATAGGTGCAACGAAAGAGGAGGTGTCCTCACAAATAACATATAATTACAAGTCACGGTCGCCCGAGCGGTCAGTAATTAAGTCTGTTAAGTCGCATCTCTTTTAATTAGCCACCGATTACTGATTTGTCACACGGAGATGTATGCACAGTTAATACCTTATGATAGGCTCTAATGAGTGGGATTTGCATTTAATTAGGGAGCACGGAGTTAAATATTTATTGCCTCTCAGGTGTGGTCGGGCGATCCAGCTATTTACTCGTGAGCGGATTTTAAATGCCCCTTTTGAATGGCAAAATATATGATCTTGCATTTAAAACGAGGCATAAGAAATATGCGATCGTCTAGAGTCTGTTCCAGAATAAAAAAAAATGTTTTTTTTTTTATTGCAAGTAATTGCGTAAGGTTATATTAGCACGAAATTTTTTTTCTGAATAATAATACATTATAATTCAAAATAGTAATAAAATATAGTTTTTTTAAAATAGGCTATATAGCAATTAATCTAAGTTCCAACTGTAACTCTTCAAGGATGAAAATAACTAAGTAACACTTCAGGGACAAAACTCTGTTAGTCTATAGAGACGAAAAAAAACATTAAACTATTTATAGGCAATTTTTAAAATATCGACAGATGATGGTTAGGCATGATTCTCGTAGCTTTTAAGGAAAACTTAAGAAACAAAACTCTTGAGTTATTTCCTTCCTGAAAAATTAGAATTGGAAATATGATGAATTAGTGCATACTTCATTTTAAAAAAATATATTTTTTTCTATATAATTCATCAAAGTTCAGACTCTAACTCTTTAGAGAATAAATAACTCCAAGGAACACCTCAGGGACGAAAATCTTTAACTTTACAGCGACGAAAAATATATTTACTTAATATTTTAACTCCCATTTTTTGCATGATTCTTGTATCGACAGTAATGAAGTCATCAAAGAACTAAAAAAATAAACAAACAAATAAATAATATAAGTATATAAATAAACGAATAACATACAAAAGATATTGTCATAGATATGGCCTGTGGACAATATTTGAGCACTGAATTTATTTAGAGTAAAAGAATTATGTTATATCGGTATTTACATTTTTGTCAATTATAATGAGTTCGTTTTACATAATTTTTATCATGATTATCAATTTTTATCATCGTACAAAAGATATTGTTCACACTTATGGCCTGTGGAGCATTTAGAGTAAAAGACAAATCATGTTATATCGGTATTTACATTTTTATCAATTGATTTTACACAATTTTTATCATGAATTTACTTTTTTTGGGGTAATGTCCTATTATATCTAAAGTTGCAAAGATTTGTAAACCACTATCTATGTATATACAAATGCATGTTTATATGTAAGTATGCATGTTTAATGATAACTTAAAAACTATAACATTTAAAAGTCCAGTTTACTTTTCTGGATTCATTATTTTTATGTGGTACGCAATAAAATCACGAAATAATTTTTTTATTCATGATAAATACTTTCAGGCTGGTGTGCCACCTGGTAATATCAGGATGCTTAAGCTGAACCCATGCACTGATGTTATTAAAATTTCAGCAAACAGTGTTCAATTTTTTTAGGACCATTTTAGGTTTCCTATTTTTTCGAACCGTGAAATATTGAGTTTAACGGTATTATGTGAGCATATTTTCATTATCGTTTTTCGTTAGGTATTTTAAAAGATTTTCGAATTGCGGAAAAACTAGAAATTTCACTCAATATATCAACTCATTTTTCAAATCATATAAGGTCTACTCTATAGGTTCATCAACCCTGAGATAGTCACTGCTTTTAACCACATACTGTTAGAAGATACTATAGGGAGCCTTGCAAGATCATGATTCATGAACAGTGAAGTTTATTTCAGTGACCTTTGAGACTTGTCTCTTAATACATTAATTTAATTCTGATGCTATTTCAAGCAATATCGTTCATCTCAGAACATTCTGGCTATATTCAAATGTTGCTGGTCACTACCATTAAGCAAGACGGGGCCGACCACTGTCATTCGTGAAAGAGGTAATACCTGAAATCGGCAGCTCTTGGATCATCCTTCACAATGAAGATCGAGGAATAGTGAATGTCTAAGCAACTTATCAAATGTAATACCCCATGAATTTAAATTTAACCCTCGCTCCAAGTGCAAATTCTAATGATTCTCATCATGTGGCCATAATCATATTAGAACACCATTCACAAGTATTATAGAACTACAAATGAAGCCATGAATCTCTGCGGTTTTACAAATCTTTTCAAACAATGGTACATAAAGTATTAAAAATTAGAAAGCATTAATATACATTACTTGACAAACATTTAATACAGTGACTCAATAAAATTTTCTGTTGTACTGTAATATATATTAGTGAAATTTTATAACGTTAATTCATATATTTAAGAGTTATTACATTTAAAATTGATTGCGCAGATTCATTAATGAGAAAAAGAATAAAGAAACGTGCTAAATTTTTACTCCGCGTCAGGACCCAGAATATTGTGCTACTGACTGAGCCTCTTTTTAGGGTTCAATAAAAATGCAGTAACTGTAACTTCGGTTAGTGTAGCTGTTTCCAGAAAGTAGAAGTAGGACCCCGAGTTCATTTAAGCGACTGTTGTTATTCTAAAATTTAAAGAAGAAAATGCGAATTTATTCAACTTTGAAGGTTTCGTGAAGGATGTTAAAATATGTTAAAAAGAAGAATAACTGTATTTTAAAGTTATATTTTCTTTTACTGACCATTGAAAGTAAAGAAATATATCCTAGTGTCGTTTTGCATATGTTTGTTATAGTAATTCGTATGTCAATCCTAAGTTAAAGCGACCGATGGAAGGAGGTTTTATTGAAACATTCAAGCCTTATTCAAAAAAATAATTTCTTTTTAAAGTTAATCATTATAAATTCAAATTCATAAAACTTAAGCATTTTATTAGCAACGAAATTATTTATTTGATTGTTGAATATGTATATTTTTAATATAAATAAAAATTATGATGAACAAGTTTTTATCTTTTATTAATAATTCTTATAATATATATTTTCAATTTGAATACTAAAAATTTTTGAAAGAAATTTGTATTTAAAAAAGAATGATAGAAAAAGAATGAAAAATTTGATATAATATATGAATTCGATAAATACCTTGTAAAGGCGTTTATTAAATTCACATATTTACTTAAACAATTACTTTACTTTTTGGAAATTGTATTTTTATAAAGTGAAGACATTTGTCGTGATAATATTGTGATCTCGAAATCTGTACGGAGGAATTAGGAGATGGTACATCTGATTCTAATAAGTTATTCGAATAGCTAAATCTTTGTTTGAATTTCTAAGATAAAAATTACTAAGAAAAGGAAAACTTATTCATCATAATTCTTATAACGTATATTTTCACTTTTAGTACAAAATATTTTGAGACAAAACTGCATTTAAAATAAAAGCAACATCAAAAAAATATTTGAATTCAACAAATATCTTGTAATACTTTTATTAAATTCGCAAATTTATTTGAATATATTTGATGAAAATACAATTACTCATTAAATATATTTCTAAATAAATTCAAAATTCAAATTGCATTTAGCACTATCCACAAAAAGCTGTGATCATTGACAAAGAAGACCCCGACTGTAGTTATAACAGTTGTTCCCTTAGAAAGCCCTTTCATTTGATATTGCAGTAAAGAAAAGAAAATACCTTCCCTGAAGACTAAATAATGCTGTAAAGGAATGTGTTAAAGCTCAAAACCCTGCATAATTTATAGATCCTTCTTTTCGTTGAACTGTCAAAGAAATTTAGTCCGTCATAAAACTCCTTTTAGATCTCTGGAGTTGCCTTTTATCCGTAAAAACATTTCTCAATTCGGGAAATCTTATGCGACGCAGAGAACACAGCAAAGTGTCAAGGTTTATTTGTTTATTGAGCGTCAGGACCAAGAAGGTTTGCGCTGCTGACTGAGCCTCACTTTAGGGCACGATAAAAATGCAGTAACTGTAACTTCGGTTAGTGTAGCTGTTTCCAGAAACTAGAAGTAGGACCCGGAGTTTATTTAAAAGACTGTTGTTATTCTAAAATTTAAAGAGGAAAAAAGCGAATTTATTCAACTTTGAAGGTTCGTAAAAGACGATAAAATATGTTATAAAGTTATAACTGTATTTTAAAGTTGTATTTTTCTTTCACTGACCATTGAAAGTGAAGAAATATGTCCTAAGTGTCGTTTTGTACATGTTTGTTATTGAAATTCGTATGTCAATCCTAAGTTAAAGCGACCGATGGAAGGAGGTTTTATTGAAACATTCAAGCCTTATTCAAAAATATAATTTCTTTTTTAAAGTTAATCATTATAAATTCAAATTCATAAAACTTAAGCATTTTATTAGCAACGAAATTATTTATTTGATTGTTGAATATGTATATTTTTAATATAAATAAAAATTATGATGAACAAGTTTTTATCTTTTATTAACAATTTTTATATTGGATTATGTAGATAAGTAAAAAGATAAAGATAAGTTATATACTTAGTAAAATGTATTTGTATTTATAAAAAAAAATGATGAAAAAAAAATATGTATTAAAAATCGAAATTAAAAAAAAAAAAAAAAATGTGATAGAAAAGGAAAATTAAAAAAATTGATAAAATATCGAAAAATGAATTTCAATAAATGCTTTGTAGAGGCGTATATTGAATTACCATATTTTTTTAAATAATTACTTCATAAAAATACAATTACCAAAAAGTAAAGTGAAGACATTTTTTGATAATATTGTAATCTCAAAAGCAGTGGTGTGGAATTAGGGATAGTACATCTGATTCTAATAAGCTATTCGAATATCTAAATCTTTGTTCGAATTTCTAAAATAAAATTTACTAAGAAAAGATAAAATATTGTTCAACTTAATTCTTATAATGCCTATTCCTAATTTTAGTAAAACAATTAAAACAAAACTATATTTGAAAAAAAAAATAATCTTGTAAGACGTTTATTGAATTTCCATATTTATTGAAATAATTTCACTTCATAAAAATACAATTACTCATTAAATATATTTGTAAATAAATTTAAAATTCAAATAGCATCTTGCACTATCCGTAAAAGCGATGATCACTGAAAAGAAGACTCCTCGCCTGTAGTTGTAACAGTTGATCTCTAGAAACTCCTTTCATTTGATATTGCAATAATGAAAATAAAATACCTTCCCTGAGGACTAAATAATGCTGTAACGGAAGGTGTTAAAGCTCAAAACACTGCATAATTTATAGATCTTTCTTTTCGTTCAACTGTAAAAAGAAATTTAGTCAGTCATAAAACTTGTTTTAGATCGCTGGAGTTCGCCTTTTATCAAAGAACATTTCTGAATTCGGATAATCTTATGCGACGCATAGAACGCAGCAAAGTGTCAAGGTTTATTTGTTTACTCTGCGTCAGAACCAAGAAGGTTGCGCTGCTGACCGAGCCTCACTTTAGGGCACGATAAAAATTCAGTAACTGTAATTTCGGTTAGCGTAGTTGTTTTCAGAAACTAGAAGAAGTACCCCGAGTTTATTTAAACGACTGTTGTTATTCTAAAATTTAAAGAAGAAAAAAGCGAATTTATTTCAACTTTGAAGAACGATAAAATATGTTATAAAGTAGAATAACTGTATTTTAAAGTTGTATTTTCTTTTACTGACCATTGAAAGTGAAGAAATATGTTCCCAGTGTCGTTTTGTATATGTTTGTTATGGTAATGCGTATATCAATTGTAAGTTAAAGCAACCGATGGAGGAATATTGTATTGAAACATTCATGCCTTAGTCAACAAAATAATAGTTTCTTTAAAAAATTAATTATTGTAAATCGCAATACAATTTCATAAAACTTTAACTTGTTATTAGCAGCAAATTATTATTTACTGATTTTTGTGATATTGCTTAACATTTAAATACACGAAAATTAATTTTTATTTTTTTTTGTAGTGGTTGATTATATATAATCTTTCATTACACTTTTAAGAAAATACTTATAAGACATTATGTGAACTGCATCACATTTTACGCTGTTCTTTTATCATCTCATTCATATTTCGATGCACCTAGTTATTCTCAATAGATACTGGAGAAATAAAAATCTATTCATTTGTCAGAAGAAGATAAAATTATTTGAAGCCATATTAGGATTGTAATAGTGAATGTTTGATTTGTTTGCAATCGAAGAATTGAATGTTATCATGAATTTTCTTTGTTATCTTTTAACAATTCAGTCACTCATAATTTTATCACCGTGCACATTACAGATATCTCTATGGATTTATCTGAAATGTGAACTGTTCTTCACAGTTTTAACCATGATTAGATAACAATAACGCTTATCCGTTTAACATTATAATATTGTACTCTTATAAAGGCTTCTTGGTCCATTAAGGATATGATAGAGAATGATGAAAAAAAATCAGCGCAGATATCCTTTCAGTTGCAAGAATTATAACATTCAGCGACTTACGTTCTGAAAAGTGAAAGTTTATATAGTTACCAAGTACGTACAACGCAGGCAGAGCAGTTCCAACATCTAGAAGTGAGTATTATGGAGCTATGCAGCTTATGTTTTTTGGGAATAACGTCAACTCGTTAGTCTTTGTGGAAGAGAAATCATGCTTGTCAAGTAGTGTCGTTCTTGGATGCAGGAATTATAATATTTGGCGTCTTATTTTATAAATAATGGCATCGTCATCATTGTGGATGTGATACTATGTTAGTATCATTACTTAAAAAACAGTAATTAAATTACCTTAAAAATCATGATAAAAATTGTGTAAAAGGAACTCATTGTAATTGATAAAAATGTAAATACCGATATAACATGATTCTAAATTATCCACTGGCCATATCTGTGAACAATATTTTTTATATGATATTGATGAAAATTAATAATCATGATAAAAATTGAGTAAATCCACCTCATTATAATTGATAAAATGTAAATACGATATAACATGATTCGTGTTTACTCTGTATGATGATGATAAAAATTCTGTTGAACGAACTCCTTTTAATTGATATAAATGTAAATACCCATATAAAGTGATGATTCTTCTACACTAAATACTCCACAGGCTATACCTGTGGACAATATCTTTGCTGTTATTCGTTTATATATTTATTATTGATATTATATATTATATTTATTTATTAATATTATATTTATATTATTTATTTGTTTATTTTTGAATATTTGATGACTGAATTACTGTCGATACAAGAACCATGTATAAAATGGATAAAAAATTAAGTGAATATTTTTTTCCCTCTCTGATTTTATTGTTGTGACTGGTAATTATCCTGTTGTGTGTGGGTAAGGGGTATTTCCTTTATTTTTGTATGAATCCAGGAATGGTAGATAACCCCTCCCGGTCACACGGTCAGGTCCAAAAGAACCGGTCGGTTTTGCTGGGACTTTTTTTGGAGTTTTTGCGGGCAAAAAGGAAGACCCGTTGAAAGCAGAGCGAACGATCTGCGATAGTGCGTGAGCCTGGTACACAATTTTTGCTGCGAGAATGGCTACTGGGATAATTTATAACATAGATCTATGTCCATTTTTGAATTTGTGGGGAGCATTTTTTTTTTTTTTTTTTTGTTAAAAGGTTTTGAGGCTACTGGTAAATCACTGCCTACCCACTCAGGGGAATATTTCATTTGAGGTATGCGTAATATTATGATTGCTTCTCTATAAACATTTTTTATTTATTCTGTTTAAAGTGCCAATGTAAACATCCTAAATTTGATTGTAATTGTATATATTAGTATTCATTAAAAGTAAAGGTAAATAGTTGTTTGTTTCAGTATTAATTTTCGTATTTTTATTAATTGTTTTTATATTAATGTTAAATTATTTGGCCGTCCTACGAGTATACGTAGACTAACGGCATCATTTCTATGTCGGTTTTAACACCATGTATAAAATGGTTAAAAAATTAAGTGAATATTTTTTCCCTCTCTGATTAAAGATTTTTGTCCCTGAAGTGTTGTTTAGAGTTATTTTCGTCCCTGAAGGTTTAGTGTTGGAACTATGATGAATTAAATAATAATACAAAAATATTTGTTTAATAGACTATGTAGCAAATCTTCATAGTTCTAACTCTTCAGGCAGAAAATAACTCCAAGGGAAAACTTCAGGGACAAAACTCTTTAACTCTACAGAACCATGCCTAATCATGACATGTCAATATAAGAACCTTGCCTAAAAGGTATATAAAAAAATAAGTAAATATTTTTCGTCTCTGTAGAGTTAAAGAGTTTTGTCCCTGAAGTTTTCCTTGTTACTTAGCCTATTTTTTAAAAATGTTTTTATAACTATTTTTAATTGTAATTTATTATTATGAACATAAATATTTCATGCCAGTATAACCATACGTAATAACTTACAGAATAAAATTTTTTTTTTTAATTCTGGAACAGACTCTAGATGATCGCATATTTCTCGTGCCTCATTTTAAATGGAAGATCATATATTTTGCCAATTTATTATTGTTCCAAATCTAACTCTTCGGGAAGGAAATAAATCTAAGGAAAACTGCAGGAGCAAAACTCTTTAACTCTACAAGAACCATGCCTAATTATGACCTGTAGATGCAAGAAACTTGTCTAAAATGTATGTTAAAAAATAAGTTAATATTTTTTTTTTTTTGTCTCTGTAGACTTACAGAGTTTTGTCCCTGAAATTTACTTAGAGTTATTTCCGTCCTTGAATAGTTACAGTTGGAACTATAATTAATTGCTATATAGCCTATTTTAAAAAATATTTTTTATTACTATTTTCAATTGTAATTGGTTTTTCAGAATAATAAAAAAGCATCTCGTACTAATATAACCTTACGCAATTACTTGCAAGCAAAAAGCATTTTTATCCTTGAGAGGGACTCTAGACGATTGCATATTTCTCTTATGCCTCGTTTTAAATGCGAGATTATACATTTTGCCATTCAAAGGGGCATTTTAAAACCCGCTCACGAGTAAACAGCTCGATCGCCCGACCACACCTGAGAGGCAATAAATATTTAACCCCGTGCTCCCTAATTAAATGCAAATCCCACTCATTAGAGCCTATCATAAGGTATTAACTGTGCATACATCTCCGCGTGACAAATCAGTAATCGGTGGCTAATTAAAAAAGAGATGCGACTTAACAGACTTAATTACTGACCGCTCGAGCGACCGTGACTTGTAATTATATGTTATTTGTGAGGACACCTCCTCTTTCGTTGCACCTATCGTGTTGGCCGACTGTGTCTCTCACGGGTCTCGTTACTGCAAGGCAACTTTAATGGAAGTCGGGTTGCGTACGGGGATAAAAAGCAATTAAGGCATTTTTTGTTGTTCAGAGTTCGTTTATTTTTATCTTCCTCATTTCGCAGGGTTTATTGCAGCTGTGACACGTAAGATAGAGTTTATAAATTCCTTTCTGGATGAACTGATAGCATGGTTAGAAACTTTATAGGACATGGGTTATAACATTCAGTTTTGAAAAGGATAATTTTTTTTTTCAAAGTATATCAGACGAACTGGATTTAACAAAAATAAATAAATAAAAAATAAATAAATGCAAAATAATTATATTTTTCAAAATAATGAATACGCCGAAATTAAAATATTTGTCTGTCAATTGAAAAATTTCTCCCGAACAACTCGTTTGACAATGCAATGGCAATTGTATATGCAGCCACTGTAATCAAATACTAGTCCTCTTAAATATTTGCTAACAAGAATTATCACTGGATCAGATCAGTTAATTCTATAAATGATTAATATTACCCAAATATACAACAAAATTTGAATATTTGGGTAATATTAATCATTTATCGGATGAACCTAGTTTACTGGTATTTCATATTTGTATCTTTTTTGGGTTATCTTGTATAGAACGTGTATCTTTTGTTGGAACGTTATATCTCTTTTGATATAACTGAAAATATTGGTGTATCTTTTTTGGAATAC
Organism: Caerostris extrusa; assembly: GCA_021605095.1. NCBI lineage: Eukaryota > Metazoa > Arthropoda > Arachnida > Araneae > Araneidae > Caerostris > Caerostris extrusa. The sequence continues at coordinate 69,146 of BPLR01006274.1, forward strand.
CACGAGTTAATGGGTGTTCTACTCAATTTTGTAAAGATATACTTTTTCAAAGCATATCAAGAGTCCAGAAATTAAATACTACAGTAAATATTTTTGTTCAGAACTAAAAAATACGTCAAATTAAAATATTTGAGTGTCGATTCTAAGATTTCTCACGAACAGCTCGTTTTTACAAAGCAATGTCTATTGTATATAAGCCAGAGTAATCAAATCCCTATCTTCCTGATAATTGCGAGGCCTGATAGTCAATTGGATAGTGCCTGGCCTTCAGTACCCCAGGCTTCAGGTTCCAATACTGGAGGTGGATGGAAGTTTGTTAGTGGTTCAGAATTCATCTTAAATTGTTGATATCGATTTAATTAGCCTAAAGTGTGAAAAAATGAGCATAAGCGGCAAACCAAATCTTGAATACTTGCTAAATATTTGAGATTCTATCACTGGCTCAGAAGTTGGATAGTTAGGTAAAATCAATCATTTATCAGGTGAATAGTAAAAGGGTATTTCATATTTGTATATTTTTTTTGAGTTCATTGATGTTAAACTTAGTTTTTATTAAGGGATATTTTTTCCAAAGCATATCAGGAGTCTTGAATTTAATTAAACAGTTAATGTAAAATACTTATTTTATTCAAAATAAAGAATACTTCGAAAATAAAATATTTGACTTTAAATTCTATGATTTTTCTTAATCGCTAGTTTTACAAAACTATGCCTATTGTATATGCAGCCAGCATAATCATATCCTAATCCTCTTGAATACTTTCTTGCACCAATTATCACAGGCTCAGAAGTTGAATATATAAGTAATATTAATTATTTATCGGATGAATCTTTTTCGATTACCATGAGTTCATTGGTGTCAAACTCAGTTTTGTAAGTAATATTCTTTTTAAAGCTTATCGCGAGTCCGGGATTTAATGAAACTCTAATTGTACAATAAATATTTTGTTCAAAATTAAAGAATACACGAAAATTAAAATATTTGTCTAGCAGTTCCGTTATTTCTTACAGCCACTTGTTTTATAAAACAATGTCTATTGTATATGCAGCCAGCATAATCAAATCCTAGTCCTCTTGATTACCTGCTAACACGTTCTATCACTGGCTCAGAAGTTGAATACTCAGATAATATTAATCATTTATCGGATGAACGCTAGTATACTGACATTTCATATTTGTATCTTTTTTTGGATTATCACGAGTTCATTAGCGCCAAACTGAATTTTTGTAAAGATATTTTTTTTTTTTAAATCACGCCTGGAGTCCTGGATTCAGCTAATTACTAAGGTACAATAAATATTTTTTTTTCAGAATTAAAGAATACGTCAAAATTAAAATATTTGACTGTAAATTTAGAGATTTCTCTCAACTCCTTTTTAAAAAACAATGGCTATTGTATATTCAGCCAGAGTAATCAAATCCTAGACCTCGTGAAAACTTGCTAACACGAAATATCACTGACTCAGAAGTTGGTTGTTTAGGTAATATTAATCCTTTATTGAATAAACTTTAGTCTACTGGTATTTTTACTTTTTTGGATTACCTCGAGTTGTGTAAAAGAAGTTAATTCTTAATTCTTGAAAAAAAATGAGGGTTTTACCTTTAATTTTTTTTTTTTTTACTTCGAAAAAGTGGAAACATGATAAATTTTTAATTTGTACATGATTGAATTTATAAGTTAATAATTAATTGAAAATTAAAACTGCTCTGAAGATAACATTTGTTTTCAATAGACAAAAAAATACTGTTGATGTTATTTATGATATATACTGTATATATTTGGCGAAAAAACATAACGTCCAAAATCAAGTTTTGAAATTTGCAGAAGTAGAGAATATAAAGTATATTAAATTATAATTATTTTATTATGTTTTAAATTTCAATATATTTTTTTATATTTATTTTTTCACGATGAATTTGTACTTTACGCTTTCAAAAATACAGTACAGTTTTAAATTAAGATACGAAAATATTACCATGAGCAATTTAAATTAAATAATGTTAAAATGGATGAAAATAACAAGGCATGATGTTAAGGTTATTAAAAAGTATTGCTTTACGATACAAATTCATTATATACCAATATTTTCTAAAAACGTATTCTATTACATCGTCAGCGTCATTTATTATTAAGTCATTTATAAAGTTATCACGTGATAGTTAATAATGAAGCCAATTAAATAGTACGACATTATTAGAGTATCTACTTAAGCTTTATTTTATGTTTTATCAAAAAAAAAAAAAAAAAAAAAGTCTACCCCTGAGAATATATAAATCAATATCGAAAAAAGGAACACTTAAAAAATTATGAAGGAAACAGTTACTTGTCTAAAAACTAATAAAGATGAAAATAAATAAAATCTGGTTTTCGTTACAAAATTCTATGCTAAGTTTCTCCTTTTTATTTATACAAGAAAAAAACATAAATTTTTAGTATTTATTATATTTTATAATGAAGTGATGGATATGATATTATAGATATGATAATAAATACATGGATATGAAGGATATTATAATTTAGATATGATAAGGGGATATGAACTGTTTGAGCGTACAAGGGATGTAAATACAAAAAAAAAAAAAAAAAAAAAAAAATGACAATAGACTTCAAAATGTCTAATACTAGATTAAAAATTAGCTTATTAAAATTTTTTAAAAAATTGAGTTATATGTAAGGAGTCCCACCAAATATTGTTAAAACTATTATTTGTAAATATTGTTATTATTTACATATTTAGAGATATTTTTATTGAGCATCGATGGGCCTCTTGTTCTATTAATATATGCTATAAATAGCCACCAAGGAATGATAAGCAGTAGAGAATATTGTCTTCCGTGAAGATTTTAAGGAGAACTGTCCTGCATTTGCTTGTTGTATAAGGAAAACCCGGAAAAATTCACTTAAAGATATTTCGTTAGTTCCATCTTAATAAGTCTGTCTAATAAAGAACAAACAATTGTTTATTATTTATATACTGTTATAAAAACAATGTAACTAATATAATGTTTGTATAATATAGTTTTATAGTATTCCAGTTAAGTTTAATTTAAAATGAGACGATCATCGCTGTTTCAGTTGGAGCAAAACTGATCATGGTTTTTTTTTTTTTTCAAAATGATATCTCAAATTAACAAAGGACAAACAATTCTATATTATTTGTACTCTATAATAAAATCAATATATTTAGTGTAGTTTTATAGTATCCCAGTTAAGTTTATTTTCAAATAGGACCGACCATGGCTGGTTCAGTTGGTACAAAGATGATCATGTTTTTTTTCAAACATGATATCTCAAATTCTATTCCTGCTAGCTTGATAATGATAAATAAGCTACATAATGATAGGCCTTAAAATGATAGATAGGCATTTCAGTAACATGCTTAATTTTTATGGATATTTTCTTGGTTTTCTTAATGAAAGATATAAAGGCAAGTTTCCCTCATATGGATGTATCCCGGTATCTCCCAAAGAAATGCTGAATTTACTACATTATCTATTGCAATAATGGCAAATGACAACAAACCAAAATTAAAGTATTAAAAAAATCTTGCATAAATATAAGTGAGAAAATATTTTGATGGATTAAATTAATCATTTAAAAAAATAAATGACGAAAAATAACAAATAAAAAAAATAATTTTAAATTAAACACTATCTTGAGTTAGCAAATAATATCTAAAAAATTTAAAATGGGTCAAAATACTTTGATCAAAAGATTACAAATGCATTTGGACATTTTGGAATAAATAAAATGAATCATGATTTAAACAACAGATATTGAATAAATTTGATTTTGATACAACAAAATTTGTTTTCGAATATTTATCCTATCCAATATCGTCTGCGCTTCATTCTAACGCATTTCCCCCCCAACTCCTGAAATATTCGAAGAAAATGAGTGTTCTTCCTTTTCCAGGCATTCCATTTTAACTTTATGATCCAGACTATTCGAGCCCTGCAGGCGCATTAAGACGGATCCCTTTTAATGGTGCACTTTGTTTTCCCAGTCATATCCTTCCGCCTGGAACAAAGAGTCCCTGCAAATTGAGAACGGAAGGGGAGAATTATGAAAATTCTTTGTTAGAACTTCGAGGGACCCTATCGAATCGTTTGGATTAGAGGGAGTGTTTTATTAACATGTCATCTGCAACGAATCGTTTACTATATTTGCAGAATAAAGCGAAAAACTCTGCATGTATGCATATAGATATATCTGCAATGTATGCCATGGGCTGCGATTAATTTTCTGTACACTTGCATTTCTGTTTGCACAGCAAATCGAATGGGGGAAAATAGAAAGAAGGGGGAGGGGGTAAGGATTTAGAGGGATAGATCCCTCTTCCCCTAGAAGCAATTTCCTCGTTTGTACAATGTAGTGCTACATCAATAATAATTACCGTTTGCTTTTTTAATCAGAAATCCATCACCGAACGAGGATTTTCAATTGCATAGAGAGAGAGAGAGTTCCTCAAAGAAAGTGATTGAACACAAACAATTCGGTAGAAATTCATGCGCTGGCCTGTCTTTGATTATAAGTCTGAATACATATGCGGAAGACATTCGAAAATTGAATTATTGAAATGGACTGATCTTATTAAGTTTGCTTTTAATGTATTAAGGCTCTTTCATTTGTTTAGAAAGTTGCTTTTCATCTCTTTGCTGTGGTTGTGATTAGAATTTCGTTAGAGTTGTTAATTTAGTTTAGAAGGTAACTTAGTTATCATGGAAAGTTTATCACAAAGTAGCAAGTCTTGCAGAAATTTTATAACTTTCTTACAAAGTATGCAGTTTCATTACTGTCAGAAACATTGGTTTGAGTATTATTTTGCATTTGGAGTTGCTATCAGAATTAAATTTAATGTTTTTATGATGATGTATTTTATTTTATCTATTTGTATCAAAATATCTGTTTTCATTAATCTGTACAAAATTTCAGAATAGTTTCATCTTTTCTAAACCAATTTTTCAATATTTTTTACGAAATTATTTTTATCCTTCAGAATTTAATAAAACTTTTATATTCCCGACTGACATAAAATTCAAAACTTAGTCTGAAATATAGATTAGAAATAGTTTAGAAGGTAACTTAGTTACATTGCAGAAAGTTTATCATAAAGTAGTAAGTCTTGCAGCATTTTGTAACTTTCTTACAAAGTATGCAGGTTTATTACTCTCAGAAATGTTGGTTTGATTATTATTTTTAATTTGGAGTTGTTATCGGAATTAAATGTAATGTTTTTATGATGGATTCTTTTATTGATTTGTGTTAAAATATCCATTTTCGTTACTCTATACGAAAATTCTGAATAATTGCATCTTTTTGTTTCACAATTCCTTATTTGTTTTTACGAAGTTATTTTTATCTGTCAGAATCGTATAAAAAAAAATTTTCATATTCTCGAATGACATAAAACTCAAAGTATAGTGATCATCAGCATTATCTTGATAACTATTCGTTTCAAGGATATCTTCCCATCAACTTTTTATTGTTTTTTTCTTATGATATTCATATGGTTTTGTCTTGAGAAAGAATTTAATTAATAGCAGACCCTTTTTCAATCGTATGATTAATACAATTGCTTATACAATTAATTCTTTAATCTATAGAGAAGATCGATAAACTGTGTATATTTCAATAAAAAAATATTGAAATCAACAGAATAAATTTGTATGAAGTCAGAATTCGATAAATGGTAGACATCTTGCAGTTCTATCCTAATAAGAACTTAAAATATTTTTCTTGAATTAAGAAGAAATGAATAATAAGAAATGATGCATTAGAAACAGTCATACTTATAGTTTAAGGGTAATTCTTAAAATCAATAATAAAGGATGTCTGTGTTTGGAAAATGGAAATCCATTTATTGCTTAATCATATTAACGTCTTGCATCAGATTTAAAAAACATCAACAAAAAAGTCTTCAAAAATAAACTCATATTAATGCCACAACATATCATTGTATTAATAAATTATTTCGTTGTGTTACACCATAATATCACAATATTTCAAATGGAAAATGAATTATTTTTTAAGGGAACTTAAGATTTTTACTTTAATAAAGATGTAAAATACTACAAAAAATATCCAAAAATTATCCATATCCAAAACTTAATAAAAATTTATTATTATTACTTTTTATTCTTAAAATAATTTTAAAAATCACGATAATCATAAGAATAAATCATAAGAATTATAACCCTTAATAAGAGAATTTCTTTAAACTAGAAAAAGGAAGAATCTCTTTTATACTTACATCTACAATAAAAATATTAATAAAATTTTTTGAATAATATATTCATTTGCAGTGAAAATATATTTTAATAAATCAGGAAGAAAACCAGTTAAGAGCAGTAAATTTTTAAAATATTTGAATATTTAAATTTATGGAAATAGATTTTTAATAAAAATCGTAGCTAGCTTGCTATTTTCCAGAGACTATATATTATTTTATATATAGATAAACGCCATTATTAAATCTCGTTAAAACACTTTGAAAAAAAAAATAACAATGTTAACTACCATTTAAAACCACTTAATATAATTTTAGTATTACTTCAATAATTTTGCTTTCTTTATGACAAAGTTATTTCTTAACATAGTTGGATAAATTGAATAACATTCCTTCTTATTTCTCAATTCATACTGCCACCATACATGATCTGAATACCCATGCACCAACTCACAGAAAAAGTAGACCTAACTGTCCATAATATTCCGGCTACTTGCTTCTATTCCCGGATAAAGACACCACTAGATAACAGCCAATATGACTTGAAGTAACAAAGCCCCTCCGAACACATAGGGTCATAATTCAGCGGCAACAAAATGAGAGATCGTATTCCCAAGGGTCACCTAACGTCCAGAAGTGTTTTTGGGCAGCATATTCTTAGCCATGGCCATTTATGGCTCTGCGTCTTGAGTACCTTGCGGCTCTGGGCTGTACTCCTTTGCCAGGTCGTAAGTCGGATAAAGTGTAATTAATATATATTCCGGGCGCCTTTTTCCTCAAGGGTTCAGGGGAATAAATATGTTTAGGGGAACATTTTACGGGAGTCATTTGTGGATTAAGGAGAGAGTTTTCTGCTGCTTCCATCATAAAGAGGCTTGCATTCCACGGATCTTGACGGATTAGATTAGTCTATTTGGTAATTAAACGAGAGTTTGGAAGATAAATGTAGGGTAAAGCTGTTGATAAACATGAGTATTAGAAGAACAAATAGGATACTAAGAAAATTGGATATTGCACAAAAATAAATGAAAAAAAAAAGTCTGAGTTTCAGAAATTTTTTAATGCCGATTATTTTTCTAGAAGTTACTCGGTATTAATCTAGGGGATTCGATGTTGTTGAAGATGGCTCCATAAATACACGAGAAATAAAAAGAGAAATTTATGTCTTTCTGGAGAACTTTCAAAGTGTCACTGAATTATATCCGTGTTATTCATGAGGGATAAGTATCCAGTCATTGTCATCTGGATAAGTATCCAGATGACAATGATACTTACAGCACGTTATCAAGTTGGCAGGGGCATATGCCATCCATATTACAGTGAAGACTATATTGTCAAAGGATATTTTTTCATTTGCCCACTTACACCGACGAGAAACGAGCCCATACTTTTCCCTTTTTTTTTTTTCTTCCTTTGATGTTATTTTTACCTATCAACAGAATAAAGTTCGAACCTTCTGATAGAATCTTTAGATGCAAATCGTTCACACTCCTGATTGCACTTTCAAAAATAAGTTGAACTGCTAGTGGTAAACATTTATGGAGTCTCCCATATGAAGAGAAAATATGGGATATTTTTCTTAAAAGTTCATCACTGAAACATATTGTCTGTGTCTTGAACTTATTAGAGACCACATGATATGGATTAATGCATCCCGCCGACTAATTATTTTTTCTAAATAGGTTCATATAAAAAATAATTATTTTGTATCTATTTCCTCCTAGATAACATATGATTCAAATAATAAAGGAAATCAATTTCAATTAGATATAAGCGCTAATTAAATTATTGCAATAAATTAAACTAAAGAAAACTTTTTTCCTGAATAATTAAATAATTGAATCAAAAGTTGATTTAATAACTAAAATTATTATGTAATTAATTAGAGGAAGACTGATTTGATTGTACAGATAAAAATAAACATGCTTTTCATTTCAGTGTATTTAAAAGTGTATTTAAAATTTGTTTATTATTTTTTTAGATTAAGAGAAATAGTTATAGTGAAATTTAAGTAACTTAGTAATTTTAATTTCAGTTTAGTGAAATTTTTATCAAAAAATTAAATTATCTTATTTACTTAACAATTCGATACTTAGCTAATAAAAAGGTGACATTAGTAAATAAGATGTTATTTATGCATAAAGATCTAAGCACTTTTCATTTAAAAAAGATCTTTTTTATTTTTAAGATTAATTTTTAAACGAAAATATTAATCATTCTAGAATCTTATAATAATGCGTTTAAAAATAAAAATGTTATCATTATATTACTTTAAATTTAAAAGTAATTAATTCATTTAAAAGAAATTTCTTTCTTTAAATAAATCACTGAATTTTCGTTTATTTCTTTTCTCAGAAAGTTAATTCTTTTCTAATGAATCATATTCTTTTATAACAATGTTAATATACTCTAAATAAAAAATAATCTTTCTTATTAAATATTTTTAGAAAGAAACATTATTCAATAGAGATAAAATTATTATGATATCAGTACTATTTTATGCAAAAATAGTTATATTCTCTGGATAAAGCTAGTACACTGGTTTGGAAAAAAAATTCATTATTCACAAAAGAAATAATATCCGGTTAATGGTTCTCTTTAGATGATGGATGATATTTGACATCCACTTTTTGTGTCATTGTCAAATGTAATAACAGCTATTCAAAGAATGATGAATGCTTTCCAATTGAAGATAAAAGCGATTTTGCATCAATATCATTCTCGAGGCGGATCGAAGATGATACCGTGAGTTTTTCTGGCAGGATATATTGAATCTTTTTGTTTAAAAAATTTTATTTCCTTCTTATCTAAAACAATTGCAAAATTTTTATGGAAAATATTAGTTATTCTTTCGTAAATTGCATTAATTATACGATAGCATTTTTTTTTTTTTAATTTCTATGCTGTCCCAAAATGAGTGCTCCAGATGAATTCCTCGACATCCTAAATAGTCTGGTATATTTGATAATTAATGAGTTAATTTCCTTTCAAAATGCACATTTAGACTTGGAGTTCGGGACAGTAAAAGATAGAGCCTGATATGCGTGCGGTTTTCATTCAGTGTTATTCGTGGATACAAACCACATTATTTTTGAAAATAAAAATGCGATGTTTAAATGCCATATTTATTAAAATATCTATGCCTGGAACTCTTCTCTCAACTCTGCACTCTCCTTTTTCTCTTCCGTTATCGGTTCCAAAGTCTGATGGGCAAAAAAAACGTCCGAGGTCAAACGAAAGGGCCAATCCGTCCTGTCCTTTAAAGGAAAGTGCAAAGTTTAATGTAAGGGTCAACCCGTCCTTTGAAGATCCATCAACCTTGAACTTTTCCCCTTTGGCTATATTTTATTTCGGGAAGATATGGTGAATCATTACTGGGGGAATGAATATACCAAATTGTTTTCTAAAATAAATCCTCTTGTACCCTTTATTAAAATCATTTTACATCTTATGTGTATATTGAGTCGTGTATATTGCTCTCCATTGAATATATGACAGAAATGTAAACCAATACTGTTTAGCATCACAAAACCTTATCGCTTTCCTACGCTAGGTCACAGATCGTTCTAATATTTTTAAAATCTTGAACCAGGTTTTTTGCTTGATCGGCTGTTGTAAAATTAAATTTTTACCGTTTTGTTTTTCTGTTTTCTTCTTAAACAAAAGGGAATATTGCTTTATTCTCACCCCTCCTCCTTGTTATGCTTTAAATTTTTACATTTCACACTCATAAAGCTTACTAATGCTAATAAAAAAAGGGAAAAATTAGTATGAAGTTAAATTATAAATAGATGTTTTATGCAGCAATTTAAAATTAAAAAAAAAAATGATATGTGTATATGATAGTATTCGGAATTTTAAAACGGTATAATTCCTGCTTCTTAAGAATGGCGGTGGTGTGTCCATGTAGTTATGTCCACAATATCAAAAATATGTTCTTATTCGGGAAAATAAGTCACAATTCATTGTAATTCTCTCTTTCGAAGAACGACACACTGCTCTTCGCACACGATACTACATACACAACGATAGAAGAATCTGCTGTTAATCTCAAACTAAGGCAAAGACTTATAATCCCCGTAATTGAATGGTTTTATTCTGTTTAACTTTGCGAAATTCATAAATCACCATCTATGTATATATACACGCATGTATGTAAGTGTGCATATTTCATCATAACTTAAAAAACTATATGATTCAAAATACAGTTTCAATCTCTGAATTTATTATTCTTTTTTTATGTAGTGGCATTAAAAAATCGTGAAAAATTCTTAACATCCACAGTGCTCGTGATCAGCGTTAATTTTTCATCAAATCTGTATTCCATTTTTAAAGGACCATAGTAGGTTTTCTATCTTTTCGAAGGGTAAAAAATATTTATATTGTTTTTGTGAGATAATATTTTAATTACATTTTCTTCAGGTAATCTTAGCAGATTTCGCTCATATCTTTCTTGATTAAGTTAAATTACGCAAAGTAAAAAATTGTTCATTAAACATATCTGTTAGTTACAAAATAAAAAATAAAAAAATTATAATGTAATGTATCAGTTGGGCTGAACAGTTCGTAGGTTGACACATAGATGCACTCTAGTATGTTGAATTTTAGTTAGCCCTAACCTTCAAAAGACACGTGTATAAATTTGACAGCGGTTGCACTATTAGTATGTGAAAGTTATAGCATTTCTAGTGAAGCAACTTTTGTTAGTTTGAAAAAATGGATAAAAAAAGGAATTTCGTGAGTTAATAAAGCATTGCTTTTTGGCAAAAAAAAAAAAATATATATATATTTGAAGCCAAGGTTTGGCTGATAAACATTATTTGATTTTGCATCCGGATAATATTTAAACGAGGCGAAATGAGCACCGAGGACGATGCACACACAGAGGGGCTTTTATCGAAGAAAACATCAAAAAGTCCACAAAATAATTTCTGATAACCGTAAACTGAAGTTGATTAGCGAGACCCAAAAGATTCAAAGGAACGTCTTGGACATATCGTGTATGAATATTTGGATATGCGAAAGCTCTGTTCAAAGTGGGTGCAGCGCGAGCTCACAATCGACCAAAAAACAACAACGAATTGATGATTCTAAGCAGTGTTTGAAGCTGTTCAATCGTAATAAACCCGATTTTTGTGTCGATATGTGACAATGGATGAAACATGGCTCCATCATTTCACACCGGAGTCCAATCGAAGTCAGCCGATTGACTGCACATGATGAACACTAAACATGCTATAACATAAAAATCTAGCTCACATACTTATAGTGCAATAGCTGTGAAATTTATACACGTGTCTTTTGAAATAAAAATCATATGAATTTAATACTACTAGCGTAATGAACTTTTAGCCCATTTGTTATAAATCTAAAATGAAATATAAATTAAAAATACAGTATAAAAATATAAAATAAAATAATAAATAAATAAGAAATAAAATGATAACATACAACAAAAGGTGATAGTATGGGACAAGTTGTTTGTTTCCATTTTTAAACCTATTTTTGTAGCGCAGTTTTCGACTGATAATTTTTTTTTATTTATGTTAAATCTAATTAAAATCAAATCAAATCAATTCTACAAATAAGTGTTAATGATTCTTTACTTAATTTTGAAATATCGCCATTTAGGAAAATTTTGTTAGTTTTTATAGTGCATCTCACAACAAACATAATGAATTATTCAATGTTTCAAGTAATTTGGTTAAAATTTAAAAAAATTCAGCATTCAACAAAAGTTTGAGAAAATATAACGAATATCTGAGAATTTCTTCTCAGATATTAGTTATATTTTTCTCAACATTATTATATCCCAACAACATTATTATTTTTATATTCGCTATTTACTAACGTTATATTTTGAAAATATACACCAATTAACTGCATACAGAATTGGGAAAACAACATTAATCAAGTTCAAAATAACTAATTATCCTTAAAACTGAATTTATTCGTATTTTAATAAGATTTCATTTTGCATACTTTTATAACAGTCAATGGCTATTAGTCGAGAGCTAATAAATAGGCAAGAGCATGCTGATTCGATTTATTTAGTGTTATGTGCAACAATTGCTGCTTTGGTAAATGAAGATTTCCCGTTTAGGTAATAAATCTAAAAACTCAAAATAGACAATAATCATGCCCAATCAAAAAACTTTAACGTTACTAATAATTGCGAGGTCCTAATTATTATTGCAATCCTATTTTTTAAGTATATTTTTGCACAAATTTGTGTTTCCCTTTTTTTCTCTATCTATAATAGCAGTTTGCCATTCAACATTTTGATATTTATGTTTCAATGATTTTCAGTTTCATTTCTATCTTGAATATTTTTTTTTGTGGTGAGGAAAGTTTGAATGTGAGTCATCCAAAAATTTTTTCATTGCAGATGCTATGATGGTTCTACTTTATACAAATAATTTTCTTTTATTATATATAAATTATGTATAGCAGAAGATTATAAAAATATCAGCTTTTATGGATAAAAGTTTTCAGTAATAGCCAAATGGTCGGCAAATGACATTCAAAATGGTCGTATTTCTAATTTACTCTTTGAATGTTACCCTTTTGTTTCAGTGTTGATGTATTGGGTATATAATTTAAACAGTAGACAATCATTTTCAATTATGTCTTCCATTCTTTGAGATATAAACATTTTTCATTACTTATTCTAGATCAAAAACAAAAACAAAAAGACTTCTCCAGTGATTCGGCTTATTTATTCAAGACTTACTTTTATTTATAAGCAGTAATAAACATTCTGTATTCTTGAAATAGTTAAAAGCTTTACCAAAGAAATATTAACCATAAAAAAATAAACAAAGTACGAGGTAATAAAACCAATAAATAAAAATCATTTTTCTGGTAGATTTGAGACAATCCACAAACATTTCTCACAGCAAACAATTCCGAATTCTACTGGCGGGAAAAATTTTTGCCCCCCACTCCACCCTCCCTACATACCTTTCTCCTTGACAAATGACACTCTCTGCTACAATTTCGGCGCGACAAATTTCCGCAACTATCACTCTGATCACACCATTAGCTGAAGCAGAACTCGCGCCCTTAAAATCTTCTTGTTCTACTTTCTTCCAGAAGAACTCATCCACTCGAAATTCCTTTTTATTCTTTTTTCCAGAAAGAAAAAAAAAAATTCCACCCTGCTTTGTTCTTTCCGAGTTCTTCTGTTTTGTTTTCTGTTTCAAGTGCTGCTGCCTGCAGTCGATTATTTTTTGACGAGGGGTTGTTGAAGAAAGAAGCAACCCCTATTTTTTGAAGTGTTGTTTCTTAGGACATAAATGACAGTATCTACGAGAATCCTGCCGTTGTTATATCAGTGGCAGTAACTGATTTTCATTATAGATGTTGTTGAAGGTGATGGCTCACACATCATTGGGCGCATTTACAACATATGGGATGGCTGTAACGCTGCAATAGGCTTTGTGTTCAGCAGATTGGAAGAGCTATAACAGGCGATTACGCGAACGTATTTGTTATAGCGCGCCATATTTTATTTCCGCATCGGCGAGGTTTTATTCGCTTAAACAAAGGAGAATGATGAAAGATTTATTCGTCTTCATTAGATATATAAAATTCAATATGTCTCAAATATTTGTTTTAAATATTTAATCAAAGATTATCATCAAAATTGTTTAATGAGTCATTTTGTTATATATTAATGATATCGAAAAATTATCATTTTGGTAAATTTAATGACTTTTATTCATCATTTTAGAATTTTTATATACATGTTAATTTGAATAGGTGGTTTTCTTGAAAGTGGTATAAGTTCTTTTTTGACAAAAAAAGATTTAGTTAATGATTACGGAATGAAATCTGCTATGAGGTTTTTATTTATAAACAGTTCTCAAAAAATCCTTCAAAATTTTCATCATTTTGTCAATATAAATTATAAATATAATTACTTTGAAAGTGGTGTAAGACCATTTCTGGCAAAAAAAAAGTTAGTTAAGGATAACAATGAACTCAATGTGCTGTGAGGTTTTTAGATATGAACAGTTGCCAAAAATCCTTCAAAACATTCATTTTGTCTATATAAATATAAGTAATTAATGAAATTACAAATGTAATTACTTTGGTGAAAGTGTACTTCCACCACTTTCAAAGGCATTATTTATTTTCAAAATTATACTCAATTTTTCTACTTCATTTTCATATGTTTACACCACTTTCAAAGGAAACGGCTAATTTATCACAAATTTTCCAGTTAAGGATTACGTACAGTTAAATAAATTTTTAATAATATCCAAAAATCTAGTTGCATATATCTAGTTCTCAGATAGGTAAATTTGCATATTTCGAAATGTAATACATACTTTAATATATAATATTACAAATCCATTTTTCTGTTAATGAACATAACTAAATTGTATCGTTACTGATTAATATTTTTTATTATTATTAAGTTAGAGAAGAACTAAAATATTTTTTTAGTTTAACGGATATATATAATATAAACTAACAAAATGTCCAATGAATCACAGGAATCTGCAGGTGTCTAGCAGAAGACTATGGTTTCAATCCACTAGGGATATTATTCACTGTTTTATAATCTAGGATATTCACTGACGATTGTGACAAGGTATCTATGACTGTCTAGTGGGACCGTAGGCGCCTTGTCTACAGAGTGTCTACGGTTTTTTCTCCTATACTACATACGAGTTCTCTAATTTTACTAAGTCTTGGTAAAAGTCTTTGCCCGTTGGTAGGATTTCGGGGTATACGTAAATGAAACAAAGTGCAACGAATTTCCACCAAAAATTTAATACCGCAGAAAAAATACTTACGGTTTATTCGAAAAGTATGTGATGAGAATATACATTTATTATCCTAGGCACTTAATTTCCAATACATCTGGTTAAATTTAGAACGTTTTTATGCCTTTATTCACTAATGAATCTTCGAATCAATTTTAAATGTAATAAATTGAAAATATATGAATTAAAATTATATATTTCACTAATATATATTACAGTACAGCAGAATATTTTTCTGAATCACCGGATTAAACATTTATCGAGTAAGGTATATTAAAGTATTATTGGCACATAATAGAGAGTTTTTCATACCGTATTTTGGACGTCCGTTATTCTTTTCTTCCTAGCGCGCATGCTCATAGGAAACATTATTACAGATACGCATGCGCAATTTTATATGAGCATGCGCGCTAGGGAGAAAAAAATAACGGACGTCCAAAATACGGTATGCAAAAAAAAAATTATAAAAATTTAAAAAAATTATAAAAATGCAGAGATTTATGGTTTCCTTTGTAGTCCTATAATATTTATGAATGGTTTTCTAACTTGATTATGACAGCATGATGAGAATTATTAGAATTTGTACGTGGAGTGATGGTTAAATCTAAATTCATGACATGTTCCATTTGATAAATTGCTTAAACATTCACCATTCCTCTTCTTCATTGTGAAGGACCACTCACCATCAACATTCACCATCTTCATTGTGAAGGATGCGCCAAGGTAGCCCGATTTCAGGTATTACCTATTACCACGGATAAATCAGTGGTCGGCCACTTCTTGCTTAATGGTAGTGGCCACCAACATTTGAGCAGAACTATCCGTGTCCACAGACAAACGACACTGCTTGAAATAGCATGAGAATTAAATTAATGTATTAAGACGTATGTTTACAAGGTCACTGAAATAAACTTCAGTGTTCATGAATCAATGATATTGCAAGGCTCACTATATTATCTTCTAATAGTATGTTGTTAGAACCAGTGGCTATCTCAGAGCTCATGAACATATGGACTAGACCTTATAAGATTTAAAAAATGAGTTGATCTATTGAGTAAAATGTCTAGTTTTTTTTAGCACTTAATGAACACCAATGACTGCTAACCAATCTAGAGTTGTGAATGATATAATATTATGCATAAAGAATTAACAGGCGGACTGAAATGTTCGTAGGCTGACACATATATGGTGACACATATATCACATGACACATATATCACGAAATTTCCTTTTTATAGCATTTTTAGTGAAGCAACTTTTGTTAGTTTTAAAAAATGGATAACTCACATACTACTAGTGCAGCAGCTGTCAAATTTATACACGTGTCTTTTGAAGGTTAGGGCTAACTAAAAATCATATGGATTTAATATTAGTAGCGCCATCTATGTGTCAGCCTACGAACATGTCAGCCCAACTGTTATATAAAGTAATGTAACAAGTTCTTAATTCTTTTGAGTAATTTTATCTGAAAAATAAAAGGTGGTAGGCTTTTGTTAAAAATAATGGAAATTTTCTAATAGCACATAAATATAAAAATTTCTCTTTGATAATTTTTGCAATTCTCGATAAATGCATGATAATAAAGTTATATCAAATATGAATATTTAAAAATTATTCATGTTAAAATAACAATAGTTCATACTTGGATTATAACTATTATTCTATTAAATAAGTTATAACCATATTGGCCTAAATAATTTATTGTTAAAGCAAAATTTATATGAAAATCGATACTAAACCTTTAAAAAATAAGCTGTATTATTAAAGTTTGTACAAAATCATTAATTTTGTCTTACAAATGCAACAGAATGTTATTTTTTGATAAATTTCTGTTTCTGAGTTTGGTTGCAATTTAGATTTCATTATTACTCATTTTATAAATTAATTTGATTTCACACACACAGATTTCAAAAGTTTTTTTCCTCTTAACTTTTGAAGTATTTTTAAAATAAGTAATCTTTCGAAATCATTTAAAATAATATTATTATAATTTCAATAGAAACACCTTAATTAATTAGTATATTTTCTATGAATCACATTGCTGTCGACAAAACGTGAAGAAAAATTCAAATAACTATATTACATTTATTTTGTAATGATTACTACACATGCATTTTAAAATGAACTTTATAGCATAACTAAAACATTAGTTTCATTATAATAAGTAATTTTCGAAATTTTATTATAATAAGTTCATCTACAATTACTTTTATTATAAAGTACATTTTAAATGTTTTCACCTACAAATATAATTATATTTACAAACCATTTTAAATCATAATGTGACAAAATTAAAATAATTTAGAGTTAACATGTTTAATTTAAAAATATATATTTAGATAATTCAGTTTATATATGTATATTTTTAAATATTGGCATAGAAAAAATTAATTTACTAAAAATATAAAGGCATCAAAAAATCCCAATGGCATTTTATTCTATAAATTGTTTGTTTTTTGTTAATATTAAAATTATAACAAATTTAATGGTTTAAATAGAATATAATGCAATAAACCATTTTGCTTTCTGTGATACATTAGTAAATTAATTCAACATTACTTTTATTATTTTTTCTACCATAAAACTGTAGACTTTTGATTTGGCCTGTGTCATTTTTCTTGTAAGTAATTGTAATTATTTTTGTAGTAATTAATATAGATTGGCAAGTCTTTTAAGTCAAGACTTTTTTTTTTTTTTTGGTTGTAAATCTAAAGATTTACTTTTTCAAGAATACTATGTAAAATATGTTTTGGAAAAATATAATTTTTTATTGCTATACATAAAAGTACTAATTTAAATGACAGTACCCTTTTTTTTTTCATACTGAAACAGTGTTTTTATATCATTTCAGTTAAAAAAACAAACAAAAAAATCAGTTTTCTTTTGGAATCTCAGTTTCTAACTATTAAACAAAAATTCTTACACGCATCACTAAGAACAATAAAGTTTTTTTTTTCTTTCATCTTAGGAAGGAAGAGCCTCAGGGAGATATAATTTAAAGTAAAAAAAAGAAAGAAAGAAACAAAAACACCCAAACAAGCGAGCGAGAATGAAATTTTCCGTTCTATATTCACCGTGGTGGAAAAGTTAAATTTTCGATAAAATATTACAACCGCCTGAAGCAACTGTCAGGGGATAGAACGAAGGTGAAGCTATCGCCCTATGAAAATCTAATCTGAAGCCAGAGTTCCTTGCGGGACAAAGTTTATGCTAAAAGCTATTACCTAAACTCTGATTTATGTAGTGCGAAAGAATATGCCAGACTGCGAGTTTTATGATCTCCATCACCATAAAAATGAGCGCTATTGAATTTCTGATATCTTAAATAAACAGTGCAAAGAAGCTCTCTGCTGAATACTGATGGCTGGAAGGAGTGAGGAAGGCTAAATGGCCGCAAAGTTTACTCGGATTGCAGTTTCAGAGATTGGAAGCTAATTGGGAAGGGCCTTCACATCGCATATAAAGTGGACCGAAAAGAGATTGGGTATGGGGTTATCATCCCTTTTTAGCTTTTAAATATTTTATTTTTAAAAACGTTTATGATGGTATGCAGAATCATAGATATCTTAAGAAATGATTATTCTCTAGAAAATTACTAAATAACAAATAGAAAATGTATCAAAAAAAAAAAAATTTTCCGATATATTGAGCTGATATTGGAAAATTAGTTTTCAAAACGAGTTTGGAAATTTTACACTGTTTTTTTTTTTCAATAAATCATACACAATTACCAACTATTCGTGAAATAATATACCAGACTAGAACTTTATGATCTCTATCACCACAAAAAATGAGTGCTACTGATAACTTAAATAAGTGCCTACTAAAAGCAGTGCAAAGAAGCTCTTTGCTGAATACTGATGGCTGGCAGCAAAATTTACTCGGATTGTAGTTTCAGAGTTTCAAAGCTAATTGAGGAGGGTCTTCACATCTCATATAATGTGGACTGAAAGGAGATTGCACATAAGGTTTCATCATCATATATTTAGATTTTTGCTTTTAGAAAAACACTTATGACGGTAGCCTGAAACATAGATATCTTAAGAAATGATCGTTCTCTGGAAATAATTGCTAAATGACAAATAGAAATTTATCAAAAAAAAAAAAAAATATTTTCTGAAAATACTGAGTTGGTATTTGAAAATGAATTTTCCGTTGGTTCTTTTAAATAAATCATGGACAACGCCCTAATATTTATGAAATAATATGCCAGGCTGCGAGTTTTGTGATCTCCATCACCACAAAAATGAGCGCTATTGAATTTCTGATATCTTAAATAAACAGTGCAAAGATGCTCTCTGCTGAATACTGATCGCTGGAAGGAGTGAGGGAGGCTAAATGGCCGCAAAGTTTACTCGGATTGCAGTTTCAGAGATTGGAAGCTAATTGGGAAGGGTCTTTCACATCGCATATAAAGTGGATTGAAAAGTGATTGGGTTTTATCATCACTTTTTAGTTTTAGAAATTTGTTTCTAAAAAACGTTTATGATGGTATATCAGACACATAGTTATCCCAAGAAATGATAGTTCTATGTAAACAATTACTAAATAACACATAGAAAATTATGAATGATAATTCTCTGGAAACAACCACTAAATAACATATAGAAAGTTAAAGAGATAGAGTTCAAATTATTGTTTTTAAAAAAACGCTTATGGCTGTATTCTGAAACATAGATATCTAAAGAATTGATAGTTCTCTGAAAACAATTGCTAAATAACAAATGGAATACTGTGCTGGTAATTCTATAAAGTTTTACCGACCTGCCCGAAGGCTTACGGAGAACTGCATGGCCAGAAGCACGACAGAACCTACTAGTACTAGCTGGATTCCGCCTTATTCGGCTCCACGGATAGGGAGATATGTAATAAGTACAACACCCCCACCGCCTTTGGCTGCCCTCAACTGGGCTTGTTTTACTCCAAGGCATAGACGTTCACGCTATAAAACGTGTTCGAAAACACCCGCAGAGATACTGTGCTGGTAAATGATTTTTTTTTTTTTTTTTTGATAAATTTATATTTGTCATTTAGCAATTGTTTTCAGAGTATCAATTCATTATATATCTATGTTTCAGAGTACAGTCATAAGCGTTTTTAAAAACAAAAATAAGAAACCCAATAAGCTATGATGAAACCTGAAATAATGTGGACTGAAAAGAGATTGGGTATATGTGAAGACCTTCCCCAGTTAGTTACCAATCTCTAGAACTTAAACTGAATAAACATTTAGCTTCCTTATTCCTTTAGTTGCTGTCAACCATAAACATTCAGCAGACAGCTTTTTACATTGTTTATTTAATGAGTCAGAATTTCAGTAGCGCTCATTTTGTGATGGTGGAGATCATAAAACTCGTAGTTGCATAAATATTTGGTAATTGTCCATGATTTGTTTAATAGAACCACTTACTGCTGAATGTTTATGGTTTAATAGAATAATTGGACATTGCCCATGATTTATTTAAAAGAACCAGAAAAATTTCAAGTTCAGTGTAAATTTCCAAAACCTTTGTGGTAATTCATTTTCAAATGCCATATTATTACGGAGAAAATGAGTTTTCATAAAGGTTCAGGAAATTTTACAGTGGCTCTATTAAATGAATCATGGACAATTACCAAATATTTATGAAATAATACACAAACTTACGTGTTTTATGATCTCCATCACCATAACAACGAGCGCTATTGAATTTCTGATATCTTAAATAAACAGTGCAAAGAAGCTCTCTGCTGAATACTGATGGCTGGAAGGAGTGAGGAAGGCTATTTTCTGAAATATTGAACTGATATTTGAAAATTAGTTCTCACAAAGGTTCTGGAAGTTTTACACCGGTTTTGAAAATTTTCTGGTTATTTTATATAAATCATGGACAATGTCCAAATATTTATGAATTAACAAAACTCGTATTCTGATATATTATCTCCATTACCACAAAAATTAGAATTTTTGACACCTTAATAAACAGTGCAAAAGGCTGTCTGTACCATATTGATGTCTGGCAGCAACCAAAGAAGGTTAAATGTCTACAAAGTTTGAAATGTTTCTGGAAAAATGTTTATGGAAAAATGGTATATTATTTCATAAATATTTGGGCAGGCTACGAGCTTTATGATCTCCATCGTCAAGAAATGAGCACTATTGAATTTCTGATATCTTAAATAAACAGTGCAAAGAAGCTCTCTGCTGAATACTGATGGCTGGAAGGAGTGAGAAAGGTTAAATGGCTGCAAAGTTTACTCGGATTGCAGTTTCAGAGATTGGACGCTAATTGGGAAGGGTCTTCACATCGCATATAAAGTGGACCGAAAAGAGATTGGGTATAAGTTTTAAGGTTTTTATCATCGTTTCTTAGGTTTAGATCTTTGTTTTTTAAAAAAAATTAAAATATAGATATCGTAAGAAATGATAGTTGTTTGGTAACCACTATTAAATACCAAATAGAAAATTTGTCTAGAAAGATATTTTCTGAAATATTGAACTGATATTTGAAAATGAATTCTCAGAAAGGTTTTGGAAATTTTATACTAGTTCTGATATTCTTCTGGTTCTTTTAAGTAAATCGTGGAAAATTACCCACTATTTGGGAAATAATATACCAGTTTTATGATCTCCATCACTACAAAAAAATGAGGGGTAAAATAAATAGTGCAAAAAAGCTGTCTGCTGTATACTGATGTTGGTAGCAACCAAATGAGTAAGAAAGCTAAATGGTCAAAGTATACATCAGTAGAATATGTCGTATTTAAATTCCAGTGATTGACAACTAATTGAGGAGGGTCTTCACATATCGTAGAATGTGGACTGAAAACAGATTGGAAATAAGTTTAGGGTTTTATTATCAGATAAAACCCTAGACCAGGGGTCGGCAACCTTTTGAGTCGGAAGAGCCAAAAATTAAAATTTACAAAATTTCAAAGTTTTTAAAGAGCCATAAAAATTTTTCTTGCCAACAATAAATAGTACTCGCATAAATAAAGTTTTTTTGATAAAAAAAAAAAACTAATCTAGTTATTCATAAGAAAAAAATATCTATTTATTCTATAAGTAGTGTTTTTCACAACAAATTAGATAATATATATATACATCATTATTAGATAATTACTTATTATTTAAGTAAAACAATTAAACATTTACTTACAACACTAACTTGTACTTCAATAACAAACAATTGAGCAAACAAATTCAAAGGAGCGTTGGCTTTGCCTTCGTTTTAGAAAGTTTGGATAAATTTGCCGCATAACTTGTTGTTTCAAGTTTCAAACACGACTCTAAATTTTCATTCGTTAATTGACTTCTTACTTTACTTTTAATTATATTCATGCAAGAGAACGCTTGCTCGCGCGAATATGTCGATCCGAAGATAGTCAGCACTTCAAATGCCAACTTCTTCACCTCACTGCAGCAATCTGGAAGACTATTCCATGCGTCGAATATAAGTGCCTCAACTCGCGGCATTTCTTTTAAAGCTGACCACTTTTGTTGCGTTACGTACATGCATGTTTAAACGATTTTTAAATGTTTTTTTTTTTTATTTTGATAAAATAAATAATATTTGCGTTTGGAACTAAAGAGCCGCAACTTCACATCCAAAGAGCAGCATGTGGCTCGCGAGCCGCAGGTTGCCGACCCCTGCCCTAGACCAATTGGGAAGGTCTTCACAGCGCATATAAAGTGGACTGAAATGTGATTGGGTATGAGTTTAGGTTTTATCATCAATTCTTAGTTTTTAGATATTTGATTTTAAAAAAACGTTTATGATGGTATGCAGAAACATAGATATCTCGAGAAATGATAGTTCTCTGTAAATAATTACTAAATAACAAATAAAAAATTTATCAAAAAAAAAAAATATACATATATATTTTCCGAAATATTGAACTGATATTTGAGTTTTCACAAAATGTATGGAAATTTTTTGGTTCTTTTAAATAAATCATGGACAATATCCAAATATTTATGAAATAATATATCAGACTATAAGTCTTATGATTTTAATCATGAAAAAAAAATTAGCTGTACTGGATTTCAGAGACCTTAAATAAACAGTATAAAAGGCTGTCTGCTGGTTTGGTTGACTGCAACCAAAGAAGTAAAATCTCTAAATGAACATAAAGTGTACCCATGTTTCAGTTCCATAGATTAGAAACTGATTTGAGATTGTCTTCCAAATGTGGACTGAGAAGTAATTGGACATAAATTCTTGAAAAAATGAGTCTTCTTGAAAAAAAATTAAATTTCTACTTCGAATAGAATTTCTGTTAAACTCTACACTACGAAATGATGCATAGGGAACCAATTGAACATTTTCTTATGTGAACTTATTATATTTATTTCTAGATTGAATTTAGGAAGTATTTGTTTGATACTTGATAATGAATTGCTAAATAATTTTTTTAAATAAGTAGAGCAAAGAAGATATAATTTAAATGCTTTTATAAACTAAAGATGTCAGGAGGGTAAATGGCACCCAAGTTTACTTTAAATTTGAACTTGGAGACAGAAAAAAAGCAAGTTCAAACTGCAAATTTCGATTGTTAGAATTAAACTTCCGAATTGATTTCCTATTGAGTATCCTCAAGCAATACTGCTATTGAATATTTAAAGCGATGTAACTCAAATTTCCTATTGAATATTTAAAGCGAGGTACTTGCATATCAGCTAAAAGATTAATTTGGAAGTCTCTACAATGCATAAGAAGCGGACAAGAAACACAATTTTTAAGAATTTATCTCGTTTTTTGATATGTTTAAATTGAATTATATTATTGAATTGAATTTTATTGTTAAAATCATTTATCTCAAATATTAAAGTCGTTAGAAATTTCTGGAAATGGATAAAAAATTAAACTTTTGTTAAGCAAATAAATTTGATATAATTTTGCAAAAGATGTTTTATCGTTTGACAATGGAATTTTTAATAACTATCACAGCTGAAATTTTGCAAGCAATATTTGGAAACTCTTAAATTATTGATCATCAGAATAAAATACTTGAATCTGAAATAGCTATATTCTTTAATGTGTTTGATTTGATATAATCTTTTTAAGCATACAAATTTGATACAATTTTACAAAAGATATTTTATCGTTGACAATGGAATTTTTAATAAATATCACAGCTGAAATAGCTATATTCTAAATCAAATACAATAAAATATTTCAATTTATGTATGTTCTACAAAATCTGTAATGGAAACTTATTGTACCTTGCAATGTAATTGCATTTGTTGAACTCATAAATGGGAGATATTTTATGATAACATAGTCTTTCGTAATATTCCTAATCTTCAAAGCAATAAACTTTTAATTATTGTCTTTGCCTATTAGAATATTTGACAAATACAGTAACAAGTAAATAATTTGTTATAGTGTAAATTACAATCCATAAATTCCTTGAATTCTACTTTTAAAATAGAGTTAAAAATTATTAACAAGTAGTACCATATTAATAATTCTTATCTCAAAACCAGATACATATCTGCCCTAGAGTGTATTTAAAACCATATTCACCGAAACAGTCCACCATATATTATTCAATACCATTTTATATTTATTACCCACTATATATTCTTCGAGTTTTTAACCTCCCAGAACCGCCGTGGTTCCCTTCCATATAAAATATATATAAATGAAAACGTCAGAAGCAAGAACAAAATACGGAGTTATAAAGAGCAGAGCGGCTATCCAGAATCAGCAAATACGCGGAGGGCAATTGGTATCCAGTGCCGATTCTCGATAAATTTCTGGGAAAGGAAGTCTGCCTTGCAGCCATAGGAGATAGCTAAACGGAGGAAGTAGCAATAAAATAAACTCGGAGAATCGATATCATTCGTCATTTTTTTTTTTTTTTTGCTTTGTTATTTTTGTTCTACACAATTTATTTTCCACCCTCCCACCCCCCGTTAACAGCTTTTCGTGAGAAAGTCTTCGAAATGGGTGTAACGAAAACCATAACACATTTTCCCCTTTGCTTTTCTAAGCGATAGATGGGAATTGGAGATAAAGTGGCGTGTGGGGTGGTTCTTCTTCTAAAAACTTTCTTGATCTTGGGATTAAAAGAAAATATCAATGATAAAGTGATAGTTTCTATTCAGGATGTTTTTAAGACTAATGCTTTTTGTCAATGGGAATTTATTTCATTACTAAAAGTCTTTTATTTACATTATTATTTTTAACATTTTAATAATATTTGCATACAATTGCAATTACACTACCGCACCCATCCAAGTAAAAACTTTCTTGATCTTGGGATTAAAAAAAAATATCTATAATAAAGCGATAGCTTCTATTCAGGGTATTTATAAGACCGAGCTATTTTTTCAATGGGAATTTATTTCATTACTAAAAGTCTTTCATTTACATTATTATTTTTTAAATTTTTAACATTTTAATAATACTTGCATACAATTGCAATTACACTACCGTACCCATCGAAGTAAATACTTTCTTGATCTTAGGATTAAAAAAATATCTTGCATAAAAACTAACGCCTTTTTTTATGTGAATTTATTTCATTACTAAAAATTCATCTTTGAACTTTTAAAATTTTAGCAGTTTAATAATACTCGCATACAATTGTAATTAATTAATATCGTATCTAATGTATCGTGCATTTCAGCGTATTTTTTATGAAAATACATGCACTTTTCTATAAGTTCACTATAGTTTTATTTTTATTAATTTCGTTTTTAACCACATAAAGCATAACATTTTTTTTTCAATTAAATGAAATATAATTTCCATTACTAATCTTTGAAGTTATTAACTGTTGAAGTTTAATACTCTAATAATACTCGCATTCAATTGTAATTACACTGTGTTCAGCATATTTTTTCATGAAAATACATATACTTTTCTATCGGTCCCCTACACTTCTTATTTTAATTTTGGTTTTAACTACTACATAAAGAATAATAATTTTTTTTTCAATTAAATGAAATGTAATTTCTATTATTTAGAAACAAGTTATGATTCCTTTCATTCCTTATGTTTCCAGTGTATGGGAATTTATATTACAAAAAAATTAACGTTAAACTATTTTGACCACTGAATATACACATTGCGTTGGGAATTATTTCTAGACATTTTACAGCTAGTTATGATTCTGCTTTTACCTTACCAGTTTTCCACCCTAGGCATTAGTATTTTGAGTCTATGGGACTGTCGGATATAATTTCAACCAATTATAAGTTAGATACATTAACATACAGTTAACTTAAGTACAGTTAAAATTGGCATTGAAAATTGGTAGTTATACAAAGAAATCGTATCAACAGTATTACTTATAGCAATATTTAGAAGACTTTCCAATAGTTCATTATACTAGGAACACTAAAAAGTAATCAACTTTGTTTCACCTACATCATCTTTAAAAAATGATCATGAATTAAAGTGCCATCAATACAGAATTTTTAACAAATGCGAGGTGTTTAACGCTGAATTGTTATGCATTAGACTGAATAAAAAAAGTGAAGTAGTTCTTAGTCAAAATGTGCAATTTGCACTGACTTGTTGACTTCTTTAGAATCATAAACAATGTTGTATCGTACAATAATATGGTTAACATTACAAAAAAAAAAAAAAAACTTTTAATGTCTTTACTAAACTAAATGTAACTTCAAAAATAAAATTGAGTTAATTTAACTGGTTTCATTTAAATCGAAATAAATATAATTAAAATTAATCAAAATTAATTCAAAACAAAATTAAATATTAATTTATTAAATGCAATAAATGTTTTTTAACAAAATAAAAAACAGTGTTAATTTTATTTCCAACTACCATAATGCTAATTTATTTATAAATGGAATCGGTAATTCAACGAATAACTTTGTAATTCTAAAACCTCAAATGAAATTTAAAACATGAACATCATTGAAAAATCACATCAATTAGAAATATTAGAAACATGAACCTCAATATTTAAATTACTCAGTTCAATAAAAATTGAACACAAATTGATTTTTTTTTTTTTAATTTTTTTAATTTTTTTTTTTATGATTCGCACTATTTTTGGGATTAACTTTTGACGTAAACGATTCTTACTTTTTTATTTAACTTGATTTCTATGCATATTTATGCATGTATTCATGGTTGTTATTTCTTTGAGGTAACTTCTGAATTTAAAATATTCCGAGCAATCTTTTTTATTTCAAAATCATCTCTAAAAAAAAATCCTCTTCAGTATTCAATGCACATAAATTAAAAATTTGTTGAACTTTTAATTTTGAATAATCATTATATATATCCAATTTTTTATAAAATGGATAGCAAATATTTTATCATAAATATAAAAAATGAGTGTTATAAAATACAAATTTTCCTTAGATTGCTTATACATTTTTCTGATTTATTGTAACTTTAACAATTTTACTTAACTTTATTAAGTATCTTACAAAAAGACTTTTTCTGATATTGTAACCATGTTTTTCTCCTATACATTGGCAAGAGCGCCAGGAGAAATGCTTACGAGGCACTCATCCAAGATCAAGTACACCGCAAACAAGCGTTTCTGTTGAAAAACAATTAATTTACAGTCTCTCACACCTACAGTAAATATATTTAAGGCAACCCTGCGTATTAATTGGTTTGCGAACTCTCACCAGGAGTGGAAGTATATTTCGCATATCCTGAGCGTAGCTGAATATTGGGGTTTCGGCTTAGAAGTGAAATCCATCCAAAAATTTATAATTATCAGTTTTTTAATGAGTTAAATATTGCCTGTCTCTAATTGTATGTGCTTGGTGTGTAAATGAAATTTTGAGTTCTCAAATCTATACCTCAAGTATCTCAACCCAATCACACTCAGTCACAATCTGATTGCCTAACCTGTACACTACATTCTACATTTTGATTCAGAATTTTAAAATTTTAAAAGTAGCAAAATAACAGAGAAAATCTTAAATATTGTCAGATAAAATGTAAAAAAGAAGGGCCTATCAGATCTTTTAATTTTTTTTTTTTTTTTTTTTTTATGGAGCACGATTTAATCTCCACAGACGATTTAGGCACCAAAACATGATAAGGGGGAGATTAAAATTAAATATCATAGTCAAATTAAGAATTTGTAAGAACATACCTGAAATGAAAAAAATTATCCTCAAATTTAATATGCTTTTAAAAGAAATTGCAAAAATACCGCCAAAAAGCATAATTAAAATTAATCATAACAAATATAAAACTGAAATATTTTTACATTATATCACACTACGAGTTAATATAGTACAAAATAACATGCAACAAAACATTAAAATAATAATATTTATATTTAAATCATCTTATGAATTATTTATCTTAGAAAAGCTATCATGAAATTTTAAAAAAAAATATTCGTACAACATAAATCATAATTTTTGAATAAAGTATTTGTGCAATGAAAAATATTAATTACCAACAAGTACACCTACATTTACAAAGCAAGTCGGGTAGATACATAAATATATTTTTACAGCATAATAAAAGTCAGTAAATTAGTTTCCCGGGTAAACAAACAGATATTCTATGAAATGCAATTAACAGTGAATTTTTCGAATTGTGTTGAGTAAATAGTTTTTCGAGGAACCTTATTTATTTTGACAGAGAAAATCTCATTTCCTTACAGTATAAAAATTTCGTTCAGACTTTTCAATTATGTATGTAAATAAAGACGAAATGAAATACACAAATGGGCGATTTACCTAGTTAGAATGATTTACCTTTTTTTCTCATAAAAATGCATTGATCTATAGAAAATATTCATCCGTTAGTATTGCAGCATGGAATTATGGTTAAACAACAAAAAGGTTTTCTCTTATATTCTGTTTAATGAAATATTTATTGTGGAAAAAAAATGAGTTTCCTTCTAATTGTAAAATGTCAGTGTGTTCTATTTTCGAATATTTAAAATAAACGCTCATGTAACAAAATAATATTTATGTTTACAAAATTAACTGACATCATATAGCATTATATTTAGGCTTATATAATAACAGAAAACAGCTAAAATAAATTTTTGAGATTTTTACTTAAAATATGTTGTGATAATTTCAAGTTAAGGATAAATATCGTTTATAATTGAGAAATGTGTAAAATTAAAGTTTCCTGTGTAAAAGTTAAAATAGAATTAAATTAAAATATAAATTTTAAAAAGCGATATTTTTGATTACTTTTTAATTAAAAATTTTTATATATTCCAATTTCATGCATATAACTTTAAAATTTTGTGGATAAAATTAGTTTAAGCATATATATATATATATATATATATATATATACATACATGTTATATAAATATGTATAAGTAATATATATTCGTATATATAAGAAATATGATTTTAAAGTTATATGCAAGTAATTTGCATATACAAATGCTAAAATAAAAAAATATATATTTTATTTACAATAAAAATTCATTTTACCATAATCGTAAATGTAACTTTTTAATTTAGTCCTACTTCTACTTTATATTACTCAGAAAATGGAGCTTTGCATAAAATATATATATATATATATAATAACAATGGTATGGTACTTCTAACAGGCTTTTGATAATGATTTCTTCCCATAAGATTTCTAATTAAAAGAAAACAGATATTTGCTTGTAATCAGTTATATATAGTATGTATTCATTCACCACCTTAAAAATTCTTACATGAACGTCAGGAAGGACTTTTTTGTTTAAATTTAGTTCATTGGTTTAAAATAACAAAAAACAAATCTTATAATTTCTGGCTTTAAAGTAGGAAAACTTAATATATTAATCAGGTTAAACAATCATTCATTTGTAGAGCACTTTTGTTAATATAATGATAAATCAATAGTTATTTATAATAAAATGTTTTGTTTCCTTATATTTCATCATTAAAAATAAATATAAAAATAAAAGCAGTTTCGCATTTTTATAAAAATAAATGTAGAAAATCAAGTTTAATTAAACATTTTAAAACTTTATCTTTAGTTTAAATTAATTTCAAAAACACTTAACACCTATGTAAGCACCTATGTTATAACCTATGTACCTATGTTATAATTACCTATGTTATAATATTATTAACACCTATGTTATAATTTTTTTCCATACATCCTAGTATCAAAAACAAAATATAAAAAATTTGGAGACTTACTTTAAAAATTTATCAAGCGTTAAAAAAAGATCTAAATGTAAATTAATATTTTTAGAAACTTTAGAATATCGTCATAATATTGCTAATTAATTAAATAAATACAAATTAATTAATTTGGAAAATCTTAATTATTAAAAAATTGTAAAAATTTCAAAATCATAGTGCAGTTGTAAAGCTGTACGATTGTAAAATTTGTAATCGTAAAAATCTACAATTGTAAAATTTTGTAATCGTAAAAATCTACAATTGTAAAAATTTTTGTAATCGTAAAAATCTACAAATTTAAGAACTGTAATTATGGCATCGTAATAATTATAAAACTGTAAAAATTTTAGTTGTAAAAATAAAAAAAATTTAAAATTGAAATAATTGTGAAACTGTAAAAAATTGCAAAATAGTAATTGTAATGTAATTCCTTTTTTTTTCATTTACTGAACTCTCGCTTTATATAGACGATTTCTTTTGTGTAAAGCTAATTGTTTTATCTTTTTTTTTTTTTTTGACTTACGTCACTTCGTTTTTCACAGACTGTAAATGTTTCTGGCACTTGTAACGGCCTTTACCCCGATATGGAATGAAACATTCGTCTGGACGATTCTCCTAATGGCAACGGTGACAGGTGTACATTATGTTTCCACCTGAAACGACATCCTATTGCACAATTACGCTAAATGGCGCTTCACAAATCAAAACTTCTTCTCTATAAAACAAAAAATAATCCCATCAAAACTGGAGAATAAAAAGAGTGTTTTATTTTTTAACGTAAATGTATAAAAATAGTTTTTGCAGTTGAGTAAAAGAAAGTACGTTTAGCTGAAGTGATTGAAATAAATTATTGTTTCACATGAAAATTGTGATTTAATCTTTTGAAAGAAAAAAAATATTTCGTTGTAACTTGTCTCTCAAAATGAACAAAAAAAATAAAATTTACTTTAAAAAAATTCCATTCAATTTGAGAAAATGTTAAAGTAAATTTTTATTTAATTTTAGCACTTGTGATCCTCCTTGTCGTATCTTCTATGAATAAAATAAGCATTTTTTTATTGTGTTCTATTTAAATAAAGGTGGTAGAATTGAAATTTAGAAATCAATTCATTTTTTTCTGCATAATTACAACTTTCCTATCCGAAAATAACGAAGAGGACAGATAGCGCATTTTGTCTCTGAACTCTGGTAGTATGGTTTTAAAAGCGACAATGGCAGAATTGACGTAGCAGTAAGCATGATAAATAAGTAGGCCGGAAAGTATTTTTCGGACTGTGGAGAAAGATGTGAACATTCAGATAACAGACTATAATTAAATACCATTATTATATTGAATATTCTATAAACATAAGTGAATATAAAAGAAATATCTTCTCATTTACTAAATATTTAAATGAAATGGCATACATAATTTAAATTAACTATAGCTATACAAAAAATTAAACATTTTACATAACATCCCACTACCAACTGTATATTTAAAAAAAGTGTTATGCAATAAAACATTACAATTATAATAACTGCATTTAAATGATTTTTAAGAAATATTTATCTTAGAAAAGCTATCCTGAAATTAAAAAAAAATTATTCATAAAACATAAATCTCTATTTTTTTGAAAAATAAAATGAATATTTTCATATGAATAAAAATTTCTGCAATGAAAAATATTATTACTAACAAATACACCTATATTCCCAGAGCAAATCCTGGAGATGCATAAATATATTTTTACATCATAATAAAAGTCAGTAAATTAGTTTCCCTGGTAAACAAACAGATATTCTATAAAATGCAATTAACAGTGAATTTTTCGAATTGTATTGAGTAAACAGTTTTCCGAGGAATCTAATTTACTTTGACGAGAAAAATCTCATTTCCTTGCAAGTCAAAAATTTCGTTCAGACTTTTCAATTATGTATGTAAATAAAGACGAAATGAAATACACAAATGGGCGATTTACCTACTTAAAATGATTTCTTTCTTCTCGTAAAAATGTCCTGATCTGTAGAAAATATTCATCCGTTAGTATTGAAAACATGGAATTATGATTAAAACTACAAAAGGATTAAAGCTTATATTCTGTTTGATAAAATATTTATGAGAAAAAATGAGGTTTCCTTCTAATTTTGTAAAATGTGAGCGTGTTCTTTTTAGTATATGTAAAATAATGGCGCACGTAACAAAAGAATATTTCTGTTCACAAAATTAACTGACATCATATAGCATTATATTTAGGATTATATAATAATAGGAGATAGCTAAAACAATTTGAAGTTTTTTTTTTCTTAAAATATGTTGTTATAAATTCAAGTTAATTAAACATATTGTTTATAATTTGTAATTAAGACATGTTGAAAAAGTTATTTCAACAATTTGTTTTTTATCGCTTTTAGTCAAACAAAATATTTGAATCTGACTTATATGCAATTAAAATCATATCTATTTATTCAGTTAAATTTAGTGAAACATTATTTATTGAAATTCAACTAAGTTTATTTATTCACAAGACTAAGTTTATTATATTAGACAAGACTATAAATAAAAATATCTCCTATTTAGAATGAGGTTAAATATATTATTGTCTATTTTAAAATAAAAGACATTATTCTTTATACTGTATCTCTTTCTCTTTATGTTTTGTGCAAATCTTAATTTTCAGAAAAAACAGCCATGTATCTTAACTAAAAGTAGGTATAGAACTGAATACAAAAACTTTTGACAACTATGTAAAGATATTTTTTTCAATAAATCATGCTATTAAAAAACATTTTTTATGAAATGCAAAATATAATATATACAATTTGGTGACTTACTATATTTATAGTACATTTAAATTTTTAAAAATCTATCAAGAATTTAAAAAACGTTACAATTTGATTATCGTCATATGATTGCTAATTAAATAAATTCAAATTAATTAATTTGAAAAAAAGTTGTGACAAAAATTACAATTTTATATATTTTTACAAAAGTTTTAAAAATTGTTAAAATCGTAATTGTAAAAATAAAATTATAATTGGTAAATTGTAAAACTCTAATGGTTGTAATAATTGTAAAACTAGCTAATAGCTGTAAAAATTGTGGAAGTCGTAAAAATAGTAACTGTAAAAAGTAAATTGTAATATCATTGTTTTTTTTTTATTTAGTTCGTATTCGCTTTATCTAGAAAATTTCATTTGAGTGGAACTAATTGCCGTGTCTGTTTTTGACTTACTTCATTTTTTTTTGGTTTTCGCAGACGGTAACTGTTTCTGGCACTTGTAACGGCCTTTGGCCCCGATATGGAATGAAACATTCGTCTGCACGATTCTCCAAATGGCAACGGTGACAGGTGTACATTATGCTTCCACGTGAAACGAAGTCCTACTGCACAATTACACTAAACGGCGCTTCACAAATCAAAACTTCTTTATCTCTATGAAAAAAAAAAAAATAATCCAAACTGGAGAACAAAAGAGTGTTTTATTTTTTAACAACAATGTATAAAAACAGTTTTTTCAGTTGAATGAAGAAAGTACGTTTAACTGAAGTGATTGAAATAAATTGTTGTCTCACATGAAAATTGTGATGTAATCTTTTGAAGAAAAAAAGATTAAGTCACAATTTTAAGTGAGACAAAATGAACAAAAAATAGAATGAAGCTAAAAAAAAAAAACTTCCATTCTTTTTGGGAAATAATAAAGTAAATTTTTAAAAATTTTAGCAGATATGATCTCTTTCTTGTTTCTTCAATGAATAAAATAATTTATATTCTTTTTAATGTGTTTTATTAATAAAAGACAAAAAAAAGGCAGTAGACTAGAAATTCAGAAATCAATTCATAATTTTCTGCCTAATTAGATCTCTCCTATATGAAAATAACAAAAGGGATAAATAGCACGTTTTGATTTAAACTCGGGTGGTCTGATTGATACCGATAATCAAATTGCAGAATTTACATAGGCGATAAGCATGATAAATAACTAGGCCGGAAAGTCTTTTTTTTTTTTCTGGACAGGAGAAAGATGCCAACATTGAAAATATAATGTCTGGTTTAAAATTGAGGCAGTAAAATTTGTACTACATAGCACTTTCTACTACTTTCTTAGTAGAAGGTGCCTTTGTGGCAGTTGGTAAACTCTATTTGATCCATATCTGCCCTTCTGTAACTGAGAATGACCTCAGTTAAAAGTGCGTGTCATACTTAGAAATATTTAACTAAATACAATCAGCATAGCTAACTCCCTGGACTACAGCCCATCTTGGACCATGGCCATCTGCCTATTGGAAGATTATAAAAAAGATGGTTGATTTTTTTTTACCGCCCTTGTCCAACGGTCTCACAGTACTTTAGGTCCTGCCTGTATGGTCGAGTGGCTAGTGCTCTGGCGCTTGGAACCGCAAGTTTTCGGGCTCGAGTCCCGGCGGTGCCATGGTTTCTTTTAGGGTTCGGAATCCATTTTAAGCCGTGCGTCCCGATCTCATTTGACCGTAGAGCCTCACAAAGCCCAAACAGACTTCTCACCCATATCATTCCCAAACTGCAAAGGGGCAACTCAGCTCTAGGCACAATGATATGGTGTAGTAGCAGTAGTAATAATCACAACTTACCGGGATCTACGATTTAAAGTGGATTCCGAACCACTACAAACATTCATGGTGTGTAATCAATCTTAAAGTAAATTTTTATTTAATTTCAGCATATATGATTCGCTTTTTCAATGAATAAAAATAAATTATTTTTGGTTTTTATTAAATAAAGATGTAAAAATGCAGTAGAATTGAAATTCAGAAATCAATTCATGTTTTTCATAATTACAACTTTCCTACCTAAAAATATCAAAAGAGGATAAGATAGCCCCGTTTTGTCTTGAACTCTGGTGGTTGTAAAAAAAGTTAAACATTCCAGATAACAGATTAAAATTAAAATACCATTATTAAATTCAAATTTTCTTTTGAAGAAACGGGAGTGGAAAAATATCTTCCTGTTTAATAAAACCTTTAAAATAAATTATATACACAATTAAAAATAATCACAACAGTACCAAAATGAAACATTTTATATTACATCCCAATACAAATTGATATACTTAAAAAAGTGTTATGCAATAAAACATTATGCTATAATAATTACATTTAAATGATACCTCATGAATTATTTATCTTGAAAAGCTATCATAAAAATTAAAAATAAAAGCATTCCTACCACAGCTAAATCACAATTTTTGAAAATGAATGAATATTTTTATAAGAAAAAAAGAATTCATGCCATTGCCTACATTGGAAGCAAATCCTGAGATACATAAAGGATTTTTACAGCATAATAAAAGTCAGCAAATTAGTTTCCTGGTAAACAAACAGATATTCTATGAAATGCAATTAACAACGAATTTTTCGAATTGTGTTGAGTAAATAGTTTTTCGAAGAACCTTATTTATTTTGGGCTCAGAGAAAATCTCATTTCACAGTGTATGAAAAAACCTCTTTGTTCGCTGACTTTTCAATTATGTATCAGTAATCTTTAAAGACGAAAACGAAATACACAAATGCCCGATTTACCTACTTAAAAAACATTTCATTCCCAAATAAAATGTCCTGATCTATAGAAAAATAATCATGTTAGTATTGCAGCATGGAATTATGGTTAAATAACAAAAAGGTTTCTCTTATATTCTGTTTAATAAAATATTTATCGGAAAAAAAATGAATTTCCTTCTAATTGTAAAGTGTCAGCGTGCTTTTAGAATATTAAAATAATGGCGAACGTAACAAAAAGAATATTTCTGTTTACAAAATGAACTGACATCATATAGCATTATAATTTTGTTTTATAATAATAAAAGATAGCTAAAATGATTTTTGAGAGACTTTTTTTCTTAAAATATGTTGTTATAATTCAAAACTTTCCTAATAGAAGTACCTTTAAGAAATGTGTAAATTAGTTATTTTTCAAACAATTTATTTTGTATCCTTTAGTCAAACGGATTTTTTTTTAATCTGAGTTTATATGCAATTAAAATCATATCAATTTTAAAATTCAGGAAAAAATTATTTATTTAAATGGAATTTAAGTTTAGTTATATATTTTTTAATTAAAAATAATATGAGAAAATTCTATAAATAAAAATATATTTACAAAATCTGCAGGAACTATGTTATTTATATTTAAAGAAAAGACATTGTTTTATACATTTTCATGATATGTTCTTTAAGTTCGATTTTTCTAGTGGCAGCCGTGTAAGTTTTATAAAGTAGAATTTCAAAAACTTATCACCTATGTAAATAATTTTTTAATAAATCCTGCTATTAAAAACACTTTATTTTTATTTGATAAAGTATGTAAAATTTGGAGACTTACTTTAAAAACACTGATATCTTTATTATATTTTTGATAAATTTTTAATCTATATTGTAACGTTTTTAGAATTCTTAACAAATCATTATAAGATTGCTAGTTAAATAAATTCAAATTAATTAATTTGGAAAATATTAATTATGAGAAAGAAGTGTGATAAAAATTATAGAAATAGTAATTGCAAAATTGTAATAATTATAAAATCGTAAAAGTTATATAAATAGTAATTGCAAAATAAAAAATGTAAAAATTGTAAATTTGTAATAGTAAGATAATAATTGTAAAACTGTAAAAAAATAACAAAAGTAAAATTTGTAATCAGTAATTTTCACTGAATTTAACTGAATAAATGATGATGTAATAATTGTAAGGTTGTAAAAATAGTAACGGTAAAATAAACATTTAAAAATGGCAAATTGTAATACTTTTTTGAAATTGAAAATTTTTTTAATTGCAGTATCATTATTTTCTTTTCTTTACTGAACACTAGCTTTATATAGAAAATTTTATTTGTGTGGAGCTAATTGTTGTGTCTTTTTTCGACTTACGTCACTTCGTTTTCGTAGACGGTAACTGTTTCTGGCACTTGTAACGGCCTTTGCCCCTATATGGAATGAAACATTCGTCTGGACGATTCTCTAATGGCAACGGTGACAGGTGTACATTATGCTTCCACCTGAAATGACGCCCTATTGCACAATTACACTAAATGGCCCTTCACAAATCAAAACTTCTTCTCTGTGAAGCAAAAAAAAAAATCTCATCAAAACTGGAAAAAAAAAATGTATTTCATTACGTTTTGTTAACAAAAATGTATAAAAATAGTTTTTCAGTTGAGTAAAAGTATATTTTGCTGAAGTGATTGAAATATATTGTCTCACATGAAATATTGTGATTTAATCTTTTGAAAGGAAAAAGAATATCGTTGTAACATGTGTTACAAAATCAACAAAAAAAAATGGAAGTTAAAAAAAAAAAAAAAAAATCTTTCATACAATTTGAGGAATTTTATTTAATCTTAGCAGATATGATTGTCTTTCTTTTTTTTTTGATGAATAAAATGATCATTTTATTGTATTGTATTAATAAAAGATGTAAAAAATGCAGAATAATTTAAAGTCAGTAATCAATTCATTTTTTTTTTTCTACATAATTAGATCTCTCCTATCTAAAGAAACAGGCCTTGGTTTCAGATTCGAATCCTGACAGTGGAATAGATATTAGTGGTTCAGAAACCACATTAAACAGTAGGACGTCTTATTAAGCCTAAAGTGAGTAAAAAAAATGTCCGTAGAGCAACAAACCAAACAAAACCTACTTAAAGTAACAAAGAGGATAAAAAGCATGTTTTGTTTCTGAATTTGGGTAGTCCGATTCGAAAACCGACAAGTGAATGGTAGAATTTACGCTGGCAATAAGCATAATAAATAAGTAAGCCGGGATGTTATTTCTTTTGGAACATAAAAGAGATGCGAGCATTCCAAATATCATGCCTGGGTTTAAAATTGCTGTAATAAAATTTTCACTACATGGCACCTTCTTCTACTTGCTAGTAAACGGTGCCATGTAGTGCCCTTGGTAAGGCTTTATTCGCTGCATATCTGCTCTTCTGGAAATGAAAATGACCTCAGTTAAAAAGAAAGTGGCATTCTTAGAAATATCTAAATATAATCAGTTAGTTAGCTAGCTAACTAACTAACTAACTAACTGTATGGCACTACAGTCCATGTTGGACCATGGCCATCTGCCTATTGGAAAATTATAAAACTGGAGGTGGTTTCTTTTTATGGGTTATGGTTGTCAGCTCTGCGCCCGACGCTCTACAGTAATTTTAGGCCGGGCCTTTAATGGCCGAGTGTCTCTTACGCTCTGGGCTACAGGTTTAAGGGTTCGAGTCCCAACAGTACCATGGTTTTTATTAGTGTTTCGGAATCCACTTTAAGCCTTAGGTGCCGGTCTCATTTGACCGTGGAGCCTCACAGAACCCAATCAGACTTCTTCTCTCCCACATCATTCCCAAACTTTAAAGGGGCAACTGAGCTCTCACACACAGTGATATAGTGTGTAGTAGTAGTAGTAGTAGTAGTAGTAGTCACAATAGACCGAGACCTAAGATTTAAAATGGATTCCGAACCATTACAAACATTCATTGTGAGTAATTAATTTTAAATTAAATTTTTATTTAATTTTAACAGATATGATTCGCTTTTTCAATGAAGAAAATGAATTATTTTTGTGTTTTATTAAATAAAGATGTAAAAAAACTGCATTTTGTACAATTGAAATTCAGAAATCAATTCATTTTTTTCTGCATATTTACAACTTTCCTTTCCAAAATAACAAAGAATACATATAGCGCGTTTTGTGTCTCAACTCTGGTGGTCTGATTCGAAACCGACAAGCGAATGGCAGAATTGACATAGGTGGTAAGCATAATAAATAAGTACGCCGGAAAGTATTTTTGGGCATTGGAAAAAAAATATGCCAACATTCCAGATAACATATAACTAAATAACATTATTAAAATTTTGTTTTCTACGAACATACGCGAATGGAAAAAAAAAAAAAATAACTTCCCTTTTAATAAAGCTACATAATTACATAATAAAATATAATACATAATACATAATTAAAATTAATCAAAACAATACAAACATGAAGCATTTTACAATACATTCCACTACAAATTGATATATTTTTAAAAAAGTGTTATTATAATTGTAATGTTTTGGTTGCATCTACATTTAAATGATACTATGACTTATTTATCTTGGAAAAGCTATCATGAAAAAAAAATTAGTTCATACAATATAAATTCTAATTTTTGAAAAATAAAATTAATATTTAATATGAATAAAGAATTTGTGCAATGAAAAATATTAATTACCAACAAGTACACCTACATTTACCGAGAAAATCCTGGAGATGCATAAATATATTTTTACATCATAAGAAAAGTCAGTAAATTAGTTTTCCTGGTAAACAAACAGATATTCTATGAAATGCAATTAACAACGAATTTTTCGAATTGTGTTGAGTAAATAGTTTTCGAGGAACCTTATTTATTTTGGCAGAGAAAATCTCATTCCTTTACAACCTAAAAAAATTTCGTTCAGTCTTTTTTAATTATGTATGTAAATAAAGACGAAATGAAATACATAAATGGGCGATTTAGATACTCAAAATGATTTACCTTTTTTTTTCTCGTAAAAATATCCTGATCTATAGAAAATAATCATTCTTTAGTATTACAGCATGGAATTATGGTTAAATAACGAACCTATTCTATATTATGTTTAATAAAATATTAATGGAAAAAAAATGAGTTTAATTCTAATTGTAAAATGTCACCGCGTTCTTTTTTAGAATATGTTTTATAATTGATCCCATAACAAAAGAATATTTCTGTTTATAAAATTAACTGACATAATATTACATTATATTTAGGCTTACATAGTAATAGGGGACAATCAAATAATTTTTGAGAGATTTTTGTCTTAGAATATGTTGCAAATACATTTTTCAAAAGGAAAATATTATTTATCAAAAAATTAAAAATAGTTTTTGTAAATTTAAAGATATTTGTCTAACAATTTATTTTAACAGTTTTAGTCTTTTTGAGAAAAAAAAAAAAAAGATTTCGTTTTAATCTAGAATCACATCTATTCAATTAAAAAAATTTATTCGAAATATTAAATAAATCTTAAATTTTAAATTTTGTAAAAAATATTGCCTCTTAAAAATTATAAAATTTAATGATTATAAAAATTGTAATCTTAAAATGGATTAGAAATTGTAAAAATAGTAAACAATTCATTTTTTCTAAAAATTGAAGTTTTA
The DNA here is from genome assembly GCA_021605095.1 of Caerostris extrusa. Taxonomy (NCBI): domain Eukaryota; kingdom Metazoa; phylum Arthropoda; class Arachnida; order Araneae; family Araneidae; genus Caerostris; species Caerostris extrusa. Next base: position 109,413 of record BPLR01006274.1, read on the forward strand.
ATTGAAAATATCAAATGATTTTAATTTACTGAGACCAGTTGTGTCAGGATGTAATACCAGTTTCTTTATTTATATTAGTTTATTTACAATATTAGTACATACATACACTTACGACACCCTTGCGTTCTTCTACAATAGCATTAATAGTTTCTGACCGTCTATCTCTTTAACGCCTTTGCCCGATATGGTCTGAAGATCAACCGTCTGGACGATTCTCCACTGGCGACGGTTAAAGTCTCAGTTATCGTTTCCAGTCGAAACGACCGTCCTATTTAACAATTTAAACCTAAATGGCGATTCACTTTGTTTCAAAACTTTCTTCTTCTCTAGTTGAAACAAAAACATCCCATCAAAACTACGTAGGCGGTAAGTAATAGTTCTTTAACAAAAAGTTGTATAAATAATAGTTTTTTGACATGTTCATAGGTTGACACATAGATGGCATTATAGCTGAAGTGATTAAAACACAATTTTCAGCCTAACCTTCAAAAGACACGTGTATAAATTTGACATCTGTTTACTATTAGTAAAAAGTTATAGCATTATTGTGAAGCAACTTTTATTAGTTTGAAAAATGGATCAAAAAAATAGAAATGAGGTTAAAAAAGCATTGCTATTTTTGAGAAAAAATACTTTACATTTTTATTTAATTTTAGCCGATAAACATTATTCGGACTTTAAATCAATAAAATAATCGTTTTTCATTGTATACTAAATTTTATTAATAAAGATGAAAAAAGCACCGAGGACGAAATTCAGAAATGGAATTCATTTTTTCTAAAAATTAGCTCTTTATATCTGAAAATAACAAATACTTTATGTTAACTCTAAAGAGACCAGTTGATTGAGATAGCTCAGACCTTAGAGATATCATAGGAAGTTTATTTACAATATTGAGTGAATATTTGGATACGAAAGCTCTGAAACCCTGTGCCTCTTCGCAGAGCTCACATTCGATTTAAAACAACAACGAATTGAAGATTCTAACCAGTGTTTAGCTGTTCAATCGTAATAAACTCTAATTTTGAGTCGATCTGAAAATTGATGAAACATGGCTCCATGATTTCACACCGGACAATCGGCAGTCAGCCGAGCGGACTGCACTTGATGAACACTAAAATTGCTATACTTACTAAATATTTATAACACGTCCTAATACTGCAACAGCCGTCAAATTTATACACGTGTCTTTTGAAGGTTAGGGCTACTAAAAACCATATGGATTTAATACTAGTAGCGCCATCTATGTGTCGGTCTACGAACTTTTCAGTCCATTTGTAAAGTAGGCCGGAAAGTATATTTTTGGACCGTGGAGAAAGATGCTAACATTCCAGATTAAAATTTTCTATGAATATGCTTAAATGTAAAAACATATATCTTCCATTTAATAGATTTTTAAAAGAAATGGCATACATAATTAAAATTAATCATAACAATACGAAATTGAAACATTTTACATTACATCCCATTACAAATCGATATATTTAAAAAAATTAAAATTATAATGTTTTGTTGCATAACTACATTTAAATGATCATATGAATTATTTATCTTCGAAAACCTATCATAAAATTTAAAAAAAAAATTATTCGTACAATATAAATCCTAATTTTTTGAAAATAAAATTAATATTTTTAAATGAATAAAGAATTCGTGCAGCGAAAAATATTAATTACTAACAAGTGCACCTACATTTACAAAGCAAATCCTGGAAATACATAAATATATTTTTACAGCATAATAAAAGTCAGTAAATCAGTCTTGGTAAACAAACAAATATTCTATGAAATGCAATTAACAACAAATTTTTCGAATTGTGTTGAGTAAATAGTTTTTCGAAGAACCTTATTTATTTTGACATAGAAAATCTCATTTCCTAACAACTCAAAAAAATTTCGTTCAGACTTTTTCAATTATGTATGTAAATAAAGACGAGATGAAATACACAAATGGGCGATTTACCTACTTAAAATGATTTACCTTTTTTTCTCGTAAAAATGTCCTGATCTATAGAAAATAATCATCCGTTAGTATTGCAGCATGGAATTATGGTTAAACAACAAAAGGCTTCTCTTATATTCTGTTTAATAAAATATTTATGAGAAAAATGAGTTTCTTTCTAATTGTAAAATGTCAGCGTGTTCTTTTTAGAATATGTAAAATAATGGTGCAATGTAACAAAAAAGAATATTTCTGTTTACAAAATTAATTGACATCATATAGCATTCTATATAGGCTTATATAATAATAGAATATATCTCTCAAAAATTATTTCACCTTTTTTTTTTTTAAAAGGTGAACGATAACGATATTTGAATTTATAACTTGTAGTTAAGAAATGTTGGAAATATAACTTTGAATTTACACAATTTATTTTTTTACGTTTTTTTTTATTTGTATACATTTATAATGATATCTATTGTTCAATTAAATTCAGAGAAAAATTAATTCATTTAAATTTAACTAAGTATAGTTATACGTTTATTTTAATATTGACAATAATATTGGACAAGACTACAGATAAAAATATATCATATGTAGAATGTGGATAAATATATTATAGAAAAATTGTAAAATAATTTTTTTATATTTGTATCTCATGATAGATATTATCCAAATTTCGATGCATCATTGGGTGCTGCCAGTACTTGGGTGGGTGACCACCTGGGAACACCGCGTGCCGTTGTCATTCACAAATTTGGGACCTGAATGGCCGAGTGTCTAGCGCTCTGGCGCTCGGAGCTACAGATTTCGGATTCGAATCCCGGCGGTGCCATGGATGGTTGTAGTGGTTCGGAATCCACTTTAAGCTGTAGGTCCCGGTCTCCTATAAGTGTAAGAGCGTCACGGAGCCAAAGTCAGACTTCTACCTACGGGTGCTCCATCACAACAGAAGCTGCTTCCTTCCCCTTCAATCATGAGTACGTATGGGCTCGTGGGCTTGGCCAGCCAAGTGGGATAAGAAACCACAATAACAAACAACACAAATTACAAAGCAACACTATATAAATGTATACAAAATTAAGTATATAAAATTTGCAGACTTAACTAAACAAGCTCAATATAAATAAATAATTTTTCATTGAATTTAGCAAGACAAATAGATAGGATTTGAATTATATGTAAATCAGATTAAAAAATTCCCTTTTTTTGTATAAAGCGATAGAAAAATAACTTTGAATTTACACATTTCTTAATTACAAATTATGTACGATATTTTTCTATGATTTCAATATATAACAACATATTTCAAGAAAAAAATATTTCAAAAAAATTATTTTAGTTGCCTTTTATTACCATATAAGCTTCAATATAATGCTATATGATGTCAGTTAATTTTGTAAACAGAAATATTCTTTTGGTACGTGTGCCATTATTTTACATATTCTAAAATGAACGAGCTGACATTTTACAATTAGAAGGAAACTCATTTTTTCCATAAATATTTTATTAAACACAAAATAAGAGAATTCTTTTGTTGTTTAACCATAATTCCATATTGTAATACTAACGGAGGATTATTTTCTATAGATTAGGATAGAAACGAGAAAAAAAGGTGAATCATTTTAAGTAGCTAAATCGCCCACTCGTGTATTTCATTTCGTCTTTATTTACATACATAATTGAAAAAGTCTGAACGAAATTTTTTTTAGGCTGTAAGCAAATGAGATTTTCTCTGTCAAAATAAATAAGGTTCTTCGAAAAACTATTTACTCAACACAATCCGAAAAATTCATTTTTTTTTAATTGCATTTCATAGAATATCTGTTTGTTTACCAGGGAAACTAATTTACTGACTTTTATTATGCCGTAAAAATATGTTTATGTATCTCCAGGACTTGCTTTGTAAATGTAGGTGTAATTAATATTTTTCATTGCATATAAAATTGCATTTGTTCATATAAAAATATTAATTTTATTTTTCGAAAATTAGTTATTTATGTTGTACGAATATATATATATATATTTTATGATAGCTTTTCCAAGACAAATAATTTATCGGATCATTTAAATGTAGTTATACAACAATACATTGCAATTATAATAACACTTTTTTTTAAAATATCAATTTGTAGTGGGGTGTAATGCAAAAAAATTTTCAAATTTGTATTGTTATGATTAATTTTAATTATGTATGCAATTTATTTTAAAGCTTTATTAAATGAGAAGACATTTTTTTCATTCGCGTATGTTCATAGCAAACTTCAATTTTAATAATGGTATTTAGTTATCTGAATGTTCGCATCATTTTCCACGGCCCAAAAAAAAAAAAATACTTTCTGGCCTACATATTTCTCATGTTTATCGCCAACATCAATTCTGCAATTCTCTTTTCGGTTTCGAATCATACCACCAGAGTTCAGAGACAAAACGTGCTATCTGTCCTCTTTGTTATTTGCAGATAGGAAAGTTCTAATTACGCAAAAAATGAATTGATTTCTGAATTTCAATTCTACTGCATTTTTACATCTTTAATTAATAAAACACAAAAATAATTTATGATTCGTTTTTTTCAATGAATAAAATATCTGCTAAGATTAAATTAAATTTACTTTAAGATTGATTAGTCACCATGAATGTTTATAGTGGTTTAGAATCCACTTTTAAATTGCAAGTCCGGTCTATTGTGACTACTACTACTACAGCAACACCATATCACTGTGTGTAGAGCTGAGTTGCCCCTTTAAAGTTTGGGAATGATGTGGATGAGAAGACGTCTGATTGGGCTCTGTGAGGCTCCACGGTCAAATCAGACCGGGAGTTATCGTACGGCTTGAAGCGGATTCCGAACCACTAAAAAGCAACCATGGAACAGCTGGGACTCGAACCCTAAACCTGTGGCACCGAGCCCCAGAGCGCTAGACACTCGGCCATTTAGGCCCCGGCCTAACATTGCTGAAGAGCGTTGGATGCAGTGCTGACAACCATATCCCTTAAAAAGGAAACATCTCTTGTTTTATAATCTTCCAATTGGCAGATGACCATGATCCAACATGGACTGTATTGCCAGGAGCTATGCTGATTGCATTTAGATATTTTTAAGAATGCCATGCACTTTTATCTGAGGCCATTCTCAGTTACCGAAGGGCAGATATGTATCAAATAAAGCCTTACCAAAGGCACTACATGACACCTTCTATTAATCAAGTAGTAGAAAGTGCTATGTAGTGTAAATTTTACTACAAAAATTTTAAACCCAGGCATGGTATCTAGAACGTACTCATCTTCTTCCACAATCCAAACATTACTTTCTGGCCTACTTATTTATCATGATTAACGCCCACGTAAATTTTGACATTTGCTAGTCGATTTCGAAACAAAACATGCTGTGTATCCTCTTTGTTATTTTCAGATAGAAAAGATCTAATTATGTACAAAAAATGATTTAATTCCTGAATTTCAATTCTACTGCATTTAAAAGAAACGGACTTATGATCCTCTTTCTCATCTTCAATGAATAAAGTATCTACTAAACTTAAATAAAAATTTATTTTAAGATTTTTCTCAAAATAAGTAGAATTTTTTTACTTCATTTTGTGACACATGTTACAACAAAATTCTTTTTTTTCAAAAAAGATTGAATCACAATTTTCACGTGAGACAATAATTTATTTCAATCACTTCAACTAAATGTACTCAACTGAAAAAAAAAACTATTTTTATATTTTTGTTAAAAAATAAAACACCCTTTATTCTTCAGTTTTGATGGGATAATTTTTTGATTCATAGAGAAGAAGAAGTTTTGATTTGTGAAGCACCATTTAGTGTAATTGTGCAATAGGACGTCGTTTCACGTGGAAACATAATGTACACCTGTCACCATTGCCATTAGGAGAATCGTCCAGACGAATGTTTCATTCCATATCGGGGCAAAGGCCGTTACAAGTGCCAGAAACATTCAGTGTCTGCGAAAATGAAGTGAAGTTAGTCAAAAAAAGACACAGCAATTACTTCCACAAAAATGAAATTGCCTATATAAAGCAAGTGTTCAGTAAAGAAAAGAAAGTAGTGATACAAAAGTGATGAAAAAAAAAAAAAAGAAAGTGATGATTACAGTTTTTACAATTATTATAATTACAATTTTTGCAATTATTATTTTACGATTATAATTTGAAAATTTATTTTTTACATATTTTACAATTATATTTATATATATATTTTACAATTATTAATTTTTTTATTTTACGATTATAATTTTGAAAATTTATTTTTTACATATTTTACAATTATATTTATATATATATTTTACAATTATTATAATTACAATTTTTACAATTATTACAATTTTACGATTATAATTTTGAAAATTTATTTTTACATATTTTACAATTACATTTTATATATAATAATCTATTTTTTGTTATGATTAAGATTTGCAAATTAATTCCTTTGAATTTATTTAGTTAGCAATCTTATTACAATAATCTATACTGTAAAATTTTTTTTTTTTAAATCAAGATCTAAATTTACATAAAAAATAAATCTCCAAAAAGTAAGTAAATAAAAGTAAATCTCCAAATTTTATGTACTTTATATGCGTTTCATATAGTATTTTTAATAGCATGATTTATTGAAAAAAATTATCTTTACATATTTGTCAAGAGTTTTGAATTCGGTTCTATTTCTACTTTTTACAACTTACATGAGTATTACTTAGAAAATCGAAATTTGCATAAAATTTATCATGAAAGACATACAAGAATAAAAAGTAATGACTTTCATTTTAAAATTGTCATATATATTTATTCACATTCCAAATATGAGATTTTTATTTATAGTATTTTCTAATATTATTCTCATTATTAAAATAAATGAATAACTAAACTTAGTTCAATTTAAATAAACAATTTTTCATTGAATTTAACTAGACAAAAGATAGATTAGATTTCAATTATAAATTATATATATATAATTGAAATTGTATGATTTAAAAATTATGATTTAAAATTCCTTTTTTGAATAAAGCGATAGAAAAATAACTTTGAATTTACACATTTCTTAATTACAAATTATAAGCGAAATTTCCTTTAGCTTGAATTTATAACAATATAATAAAAAAATTTTGAGAGATATTTAAAAAAAATATCTTTTATTATTATATCATTTTAGAATGTGGATAGATATATTATTGACTATTTTAAAATAAAAGACATTTTTTTTTATATTTGTATGTCTTTCATGATAAATTTTATTCAAATTTCGATTTTCTGAGTAATAGCCATATGAGTTATATAAAAATAGAAATAAAACTGAATTCAATAACTCATAACACCTATGTAAAGATTATTTATTGATGATTTATTGAAATTTGTTTTTCATAATTACAAATAATCAATTAGAAACTCTAAATGAAATGAAAAAAGTATATACAATTTTATTTTTTAAATACGTCATAAATGTTTGAATTAATATTTCCTAAAAAAGGTTGCGATATAGATTATATCATAAGATTGCTAATATAAATTCATATGAATTAATTTTCGAAAATCTTATTTATGAGAAAAATTCTGATAAAAATTGCAAGAAAAATAGCGTATAATTGTAAAGTGTTGTAAATTAAAAATTGCAAAAATTATATTCGTAAAATTGTAATCATAAATTTGTAATAACTGTAAAATTGTAATTGTAAAATTTGTGACCATAACGTTGTAATAATTTTAAAATTTGTAATCGGAAAATCGTAAACCTATAAAAATATTAATTGTAAAATAGAAATTTTAAAAAATTGTAAAGCTAAATTGTAATAATTGGGAAATTGCAATGGAAAATTAATATACTGTAATGTTAAAAATTATAAAATTTTTAATTGAAATATTTTTGCTTTTATTTACTGAACACTCGCTTTATATAGACAATTTCATTCGTGTGGAGTTATTTGTTTATCTTTTTTCGACTTACGTCGCTTCGTTTTCACAGATGGTGAATGTATCTGGCATTTGTAACGGCCTTTGCCCCATATGGAATGAAACATTCGTCTGGACGATTCTCCTAATGGCGACGGTGACAGGTGTACATTATGTTTCCACGTGAAACGACATCCTATTGCACAATTACACTAAATGGCGCTTCCCAAATCCAAACTTCTTCTTCTCTATGAAACAAAAAACATCCCATCAAAACTGGAGAATAAAAAGTGTTTTATTTTTTAACAAAAATGTATAAAAATAGTTTTTTCAGTCGAGTAAAGAGAAGTACATTTAGCTGAAGTGATTGAAATAAATTATTGTCTCACATGAAATTGGGATTTAATCTTTTGAAAGAAAAACTTGTGTCACAAAATAGAATAAAAAAATGGCATGAAGTTGAAAAAAAAAAAAAAAAAAACAACTGAGAAAAATCTTAAAAAGTAAATTTTTATTTAATTTTAACAGATTTATTATACTCTTTCTTGTATCTTCAAGTTCATCAAATAGTTCATTTTCTTTTATTGTATTTTATTAATGAAAGATATAAAAATGCATACAATTTAAATTCAGAAATCAATTCATTTTCTTCAACATAATCTTACCTATCTGAAAATAACAAAGATGATAGACAGCGCCTACTACTACTACTTGCTAGTAGAAGGTGCCATGCAATGCCCTTGGTAAAGCTTTATTTGCTACATATCGGCCCTTCTATAAATGAGAATGTCTTGAGATAAAAGGACGTGGTATTCTTAGAAATTTCTAAATATGATCAGCATAGCTAACTTACCTGATACTACAATTCATTTTGAAGCCTGACCGTCTGCCTACTGGCTACTACTACTAAAGTCCGAATATCGGCTACGCGCAGGGTGTGCAAAATATGTGCTCTCCCGGATGAGAATATGTAGGCCAACTAATGCACCGTGGTACGCTAAATATATTTCCCCTCGGGGTGAGGGACTGTAAACTAAATGTTTCTTAGCGTGAGATCAGGCTGCGCTGTACTTCCTCTCGTGTGAGAGTCTCGAAGCTAACTGACCATTTCTCCTGAACCAAATAATTAATTGCCATTGAAAACCTCATTCCATTAATAATTATATTTCCTGAATTTATTGTACATAGAAAGGGGGCGTAGGGTGATAGTCGTGGCCAACTCACCATTTCACCTAAATGCTACAGCGCCAGTGTGCAGGAGAAAGCATGGTTGCAACTCATTTTAATACTGTCTTCAATTTAAGAAGACGTAAAAGTAAGATTATTTTTAAAATTGTATCAAAAGAAAATGCTGCTATAATTTAGTCATTTTCTTTTAGGGCATATCAATATACTCAGCAAATATTTAAATGTTATTTTAAAATTTATAAACTCAATTGAATACAGCTAAAATAATAAAAAAATGAGCCTTTTTGATGAAAATTTTCTATGGTATTTATACGTAATTGTTTTAAAATTCTCAAAAGTGTATGGAGTATTTTATAGTTCAATATATCGAAATACAACACATTTATACTTATAGTGAAATTGAAATTCATCATTAATATAAATTTATGAACGGCAATACCTATATTTTTCGATCCATACCAATTTCTAAAAATTTTTGATCAACGGGTTATAAATTTACAATAAATGCTTACGTAAAATACCAGACGCCTTTAGAAATCCTTTATTTAAAAATAAGAAAACAATACTCCAGTCAAGATGTAAAACATAACTAACACAAATACAGTAAAATTTTAAATAACTCAGTATAACAGATGGAAAATCAAATATTCAGTAATATCCAGTGAAACTGATCCTATATCACTCAGAAACAAACACGGAAAAAGCAGGCGATACAAAATTATTATAAGCTTTGGAATTCTAAGACAAAGTGAATATAAGAATACAGAACGTGATGAATTGTAAAAAAAGGAACAACAAATGTTAAGGTAAAAAAAAAAATTTTAGAATGGGGAGGTAGAAAAAATTCTAAACGCATCGAAGATTGTAAATTTAATTTAGAGGATTATTTCATAAAAATATATATATATATATATATAAATTCAGGAGACTGCAGGGGGCAAATTTAATAAGGAGTCTGACAAAATTGTTACCTTCCTTTCGCTTTTTGTATTATTATTCGTGGAACGTGGATTTCTTGCTGATGGATCCATGTTTGCCATTGAAGAAGTGGGATGTTTTCTTGACTATCGCTCTGATCCATTTTGAAAGGTATATTGACTAAATTGATTGCAACAAAGATATTTTTTTTCTTTTCGAACAGAAATAATTCCATATAAAAATCAATCCTGAAATTTTAAATTGTGCAATTCTAAATAAAATGAATAGTGAAAAATTTGGAAAACTTACATGTTATTATGAAAAACTTGATTTTTCAATCACTATCTTCTGTTAGTTAGTGCAACAGGTTTCAGGTACGAATCCCGATGGTAACATGTATGTTTGCAGTGGTTCGGAATCCAATTTAAATCGTAAGCTTTTGTCTAGTATAAGTGTAGAGGATTGGGCGTATGGCTGAGAACCCTACTGTGTAAAAATGAACATCGCATGTTTCGAAACCTCCAATACGCAGGCGGCCTTGTTCCACCAAGGTTTGGTTTGATTTTTAACGCTCTACGGTCATTTTGTGCACACTTTGGACTGATTAGACCGGGATTTACAGTTTAAAGTGGATTCTGAACCACTAACAAACATCCATGCCTCAAAAAGATTTGAACCTGAGCCAGTGTGTAAGAGAAAACATGGTTACAACACATTTTAATACTGTCTTGCATTTAAGAAGACGTAAAGTTAAGAACCATTTCTAAAACTGCATCAAAAGAAAATCCTGCTATAACTTATGAATATAAGTTTCAACACGTATCAATATACTCAACAAATAATAAAATTTGCACTTTTTCATATAAATTCAATTGAATGCAATAAAATATTTAAAAAAAAATTATAATCAAAAGAGCCTTTCTGATGAAAATTTTCGTTAGATTTTATATGCAATGTTTCAATATATTTTACAATTGTCAAAATTGTATGGAGTATTTTATAATGCAATGCATCCAAATGCAACGAATTTAATCTTATAGTGAAATTGAAATTCATTATTAATATAAATTTATCAACAACAATATTTTATATTTTTCAATACATATCCATTTCTATAATATTTATTTCCTACAAAAATTTCTGATCAAATTGTAATATTTACAACAAATGCTAGCGTAAAATTCCCGATGTCTTTATAAATTCTTTATTTAAAAGCAATACTCTAGTCTATATATAAAACATAACTAACATAAAAACAGTAAAATTTAAATTAACTCATTTTAACATATATAAAAGCAAATATTCCGTAATATCCAGTAAAACTGATCCCATCTCACTCAAAGTCAAACACGGAAAAAGCAGGCGATATTAAATTATAATAAACTTTGGAATTCTAAGACAAAGTGAATATAAGAAAACAGAACGTGATAAATGGGAAAAAGAAAAATAACAACAAATAAGGAAAAAAAAATGTTGGAATGGGGAGGTAGAAAAATTGACGAAAAAATTGTAAACGCATCGAAGATTGCAAATTTAATTTAGGGGATTATTTCATAAAAAATATATATATATATATATATAAATTCAGAAGACGGTAGTGGGCAAATTTAATAACGAGTCTGACAAAATTGTTACCTCCCTTTCGCTTTTGTATTATTATTCGTGGCACGTGGATTTCTTGCTGATGGATCCGTGTTTGCTATTGAAGAAGTGGGATGTTTTGTTGACTGTCGCTCTGATCCGTTTTGAAAGGTATATTGACTAAATTGTTTGCAACAAAATAATTTTTTTTTATCTTCAAAACAAAAACAATTCTAAATAAAATCAAATTCTAAATTTTAAATTCTGCAATTCTAAATAAAATGAATAGTTAAAGTTTTGAAAGCACTTACATTTATTTCTGTACAAAAATTAATTTTTTTTTTTTTCTTGAATTTCAATCAATGATCTTCTAATGCTCGGTACCACAAGTTTAGGATTCGAATGCCGGTACTGACATTGATGTTTGTAGTGGTTCGAAAACCACTTTAAACCGTAGATCCCGTTCTAATATGATTGTAGAGCATGCGTTGCTTTCAGACGACTTTCAAAGATAAACTTTTGCGAATGATCAACAACATGAAGTCAGCAATGATTTTATTACACATATCTCGCGAACGAATGAAGTATGTTTCTCACGTGACGAGGTTACATCAGACATATGTAGTCAGCGTTCAATTCGACCTTTAAGACATCAGGTCTGTTGATCTGTAAATATGTGGATTGGCGTATTGGGCAATCGCATTGTGTTACCTCATCTGCTCACCCCATAGTCCAAGGGCACGGGAAGATTGAATTTTCCTCAGCCACTTTAATCACAAGTTGTGCACACGTGAACTTGCTATACAGTTTATCGTGATTAGCAATACTCTGCAAAGGATATTAATAGAAATGAGACTACATTTATTTCGTAGCACGATAGTGCTTTCAGACGACTTTCAAAGACGAACTATGGCTATTGCAAAAACAGAAGCCAGCAATAGGATTTTATTGAAATGAAGTTTTCTCACGCGATGGGGTTACATTAATCATATAGGAAGAGCCGAATTATTATTCAATTCGATCTCGAAGACATCAGGTCTGCTGATAAGTAAATATGTGGATTGGAAGCGAGTAATCGCACTGTTTTACCTCATATGTTCACCCCATAGTCCAATGGACATTTATACTTTGCATTTCTCAACAATGTACTAACTAGTTTCCCGTTATAAATACTCTGTTAACTATACATTGGCATGATTAACAATTGGTGAATCTTAGCTCATCTGTATTTCTTTTGTATTCCGTGTTTCTCATTATAATACTGTATTATATAAAAAATAGATCTGAAAACCTGAGTTTTAATATTCTAAAATTTCATAAATTGACTAATTGAGGAAAAAAGGTAAATTTTTCAATCGAACCGAAAAAAAATTGATCGACTGGATAAAGGGGTTGTCAGAATATGTTTTATTAATTAATGCTGGTATAATGTGCCAGTGCTCTTTTATTAAAAAAATAAAACATTCATCTATACAGAATTAAAAATAATATTCTATATAGACTTTCTTATTGTAAAATCTGATTAATTATCATTTAATAATGTTATATATTATTATTTTATAAAACATGTTTTAATAGTATTAGTAATTATTCAACTAAATTTATAATTTGTATCATTTTTTTAAATTTTAAGTATACTACAATTAAAATATGAATTTTTTTAGCAATTATTTTATAAAGCATATTTTAAACAACAGTTTACAATTATTTGTGTAGTAGATTCCATATCGATAGTAAATTTTAATGATAACGTTGTTTGTATATGGCTTTAATTTCACTATTTGGGATATAAAAATACTAATAACACAAAGGTAAAAACGACATTTATTTTGTAATTGCAGACGTCTTATAAAAATCCTGAGATTTAAGACAAAAATAATATTCGAGAAAAGGAACTTATTTTTTAAAAATAAGCTTCGCTGATGTTGTTTTCGTTTTTTAATTTATTAAAAATGCAAAAATTATTTATCATATTGGTTAATGAAAAACAAGATGTTAAACAATTCTGTTTGCAATTTTCATTTATAATAATACATCACGAATAGTAAAATCGTGGGATCCCCCTCAATAACAAATGTTGTAATTGCTTTCTCAAATACATAAAAAATTTCTTTTAAAACGAAAAATATTTTTAATTTTTTTCGACATTAATATTTACACAAGAATTTAAACGCTCTTGAACGAAAATTGTTAGAATAAATTTTACATTTCAATATTTGTGATAAATATCTATCACACATCAGAACTTTTTAACTGTGATATTCCATAAAAATTAAAGCCTTGCAAATGGAACATTTAAAGAAAAACATTTCAACTAGGAAAATGAAACGTTGTTTTCAATTAAGACACGCACATTGTTGATTATTTAATTGTGGCAACTACAAATACAACCCTTTTTATTTCGTGAAAGACGAAGTTGTGAAAATGTTTCAGCTTATTCCTAGGGCCCTTAATCAGTTAGTTGACTACTTGCATGTAACGAATGTATAATTTTCTTTCCTTTTTTATTATAAGCTTAAATTAAGCATCAGCATAATGTTTATTAACTTTTTTTAATACTGAGATTGAACAAAGACCACTGTTAGGGTTTAAAGGACAGATAAGAAATCGAAAGGATTGCAAGAAGAAGGAATATCACGATAAACATTTAATATAGAAATTGTGATTGGAAATTTGTGAGTCTGAGCTGTTTGGAAACTATTGAGACAATCGATGGTGCTGTATGGCAAATATTGAGGCAATGGATCGAATTGAATAGCAACTATTGAATTTGAACTGTGTGGCAACTACTACGATCGCTTATGTTTGATGAGTAAGGGCGCCAATGATTGGAATTATTTAATCACAAAACTAAACTGTGGCCAGTGAATGGGAAGCATAATTATTATTTTTACTAGAGTATTTAAAAATTTTCTGGTTAAATTGAGGTGTCTTTAACATTAAGTAGACTTATCCATATTTGAAGGTTTTAAATCAGCCGAATGAAAATAATGTAATAATTTTTTTATGGTTATTCTCAATGAAATAAATTTAAAAAAAAAATTCAAGGTTTATCACATAAATTGACCTTTTCAATTCAGGCTAATGCAATTCGTTACATAAAATTGCAAAGTGATTTTGTAAACTTAATTCATTTTGTTTCTATTGAATTAGTACGCGAGCATGCATTTTTATCTTTTTAGTTAATGAATTATTTAATTACTTTAATCAGTTTAAACATAATCTCGCCTGACACGTGGTTCCGTTGTAACGTGCGCATTTAACATGCCGTATGACTAAGGTTCAGATTTTTGCTAGTGAAATACTGCTTCAGGTTCAAATAGGCTGGTGAAGTCCTGTTTCCAGGTTCACATTCACTTCTAAAACACTGCCTTCATAAAAGAAAAAGACATGATTGACTGCTGTTGTGACTGTATGCAAAATGTAGCGTATTGATTGTCAACCAGCTTAACGGATTATTTCGTGTTTCTCCAATATTATGAGCAAATGGAGAGCAGTGCATACATAAGAGACATATTCAAGACATACAGAAATGGAACATGACAGCATCGATATTTTCTAGATAGCTTATTATAAAAATAATTATTGGAGTTTTATACCAGAAATTATATTCTTCCTTCATACTAGATTCTTTCATTATTTTAAAAGTATTTAGTTCATGAAATAGTTACATTATTTTTGTTTTTTAATTCTTTATCATTTCAATTAAATGTAAAAGATATTACTTAAATTTTATTTACAAATTTCCCGAATAATATGTACTTGCCGAATGTCTGCCAGTGAATTATATGAGATCCACCAATGTTTAACAGAAAAATTATTATAAAAAAAAATATAGAAATTTTAACAGATATGGGTACACATTTTAAGATTACGTGAAGCATAAAATAGCAATTCAAATATATCCGTTACTTTTATGCAAACGTTTCAATCAATATGATCAGGGATGCAATTTTCAACTCAGACAGCTGAAACCAATTTTAAACAAAGACAGAAGAAGCCGCCTCACCCATACACACACTCACTTCATCCTAGCGTGATTAACATTTCATTCTTAAAACAGATTTGCTTCACACTCAGAACTTTCACGCCTCAGAATTTCTGTTTGCACGTGAATTTCTTTGAAAGCGCTTTGAAATGATCGGTCGAAAAGTCAGCTTCTCATGCAAGAGTTGAGCAAAAAACTGAGCGAAATGTTGTTCCGAGACTTTCCGAGAGAGATAAGTGCTGACTTGTTTGGGGGAAGATGTATTGAAGTCATTTAAGGCCGATGCAGCTTATGAGCGAATCCAGAACTAATTGCTGCTTTCGCGGCGCAAAAGAGCATTCAAAGCGAAAGTAATAGGAGAAGCGACTTTCGTTGCATTAAAGCTGTTAGCGCACATCTAATATTAACAGCTGCGACGTCTTTAATGCAGGATTTTAGAGTCAGATAGGGGAAGCTTGGGGCGATTTGAAAACTTTTTCAAAATTTAATTCAATTGTCACACATTGAAATTTAAGTATTTACATTGGCTTTATACAACTTTTAATATTATTCCATAAATATAACACTCGCATAAGTAATTCAAGATTTAATGAAAATGTTTCAATAAATTCTGATAAAAAAATGATAATTTTGTGAAATCCAGTGTTGATCATTAGATATAGATTAATTAGCAGGATTATGCAGAAAATATTAATGTAGCGGTTGATTTATTACTTTGGTATTTGGTTTGTCGCTCTGCTGTCATTTTTGCGAGCTTTAGACTAATTAGACCGGGATCTACAGTTTAACGTAAATTGCGAACCACTACAAACATCCATGTCACCGAAGGACACGTACCCGAAAAGTTGAGGCACAGAAATCCAGCCACGCCCCTTACTTTAAAAGATGATTAAATTTTTTGTTGAGTTCAGAAAATAGCTTATGAATTAAAAAAAAATTATGTGCCGTATTAATTTAATATAAACAAGGTATTAAGGTACAACTTAAAGTTTACTTACGAATTTTATGCACAATTTTATAATGTATACTCTTCCACTGTCCGTTAGTGAACTATATATGTGGAACGTCTGACCAACTGATATTTAACCGAAAGATTATTATGTAAACTAATGAAATTTTTAACATATTTTATAGTTACTTTAAGCATAAAATAGCAATTCAAATATATCCGTTATTTTATGCAAACGTTTCAATCAATATGATCGGGGATGCTATTTCCAACCCAGTCTTGCTGAAACCAGATTTCTCAAAAGGCTAAAGGGATCCCCCTCCCCCATACACACCTTTACTTCTAAATCCCTAGCTTGATTAACATTTCATTCTTCCAACGCATTATCAGCCCAATTAGTTGGAAAACTCCCCCGAAACAAGAATCCATCGCTTTCCTTTCCCCTCTCAAAATTGCTGTTTGCACGCGAATTTCTTGGAAAAGCCCTTTTTGAAATGATCAGTTAAAAAGTCAGCTTCATGCAAGAGTTGGCAAACTGGGCGAATGTTGTTTCGAGACTTTACGAGAGATAAGTGCTGACTTGTTTGGGAAAGATGTATTGGAAGTCATTTTAAGGCCGATGCAGCTTATGAGCGAATCCAGAACTAATTGCTGCTTTCGCCATGCTTAGAGCATTCAAAGAAAAGCGGCGACTTCCGTTGCATTAAAAGCTGTCGGCGCGCATCTAATATTAACAGTTGTGTCATCTTTTAATACAGATTTTTAGAGTCAGATGGAAGCAGGGCGATTGGCAAATCTTTCATAAATTTACTTTCAATTGTCACACACATTGAAGCTTAAGTATTATGCTTTTATATAACTTTTAATATTATTCCATAAAATATAACACACTTTCATAAGTAGTATTCATGCTTTAATGAAAATGTTTGAATAAATTCTGATAAACGAGAACTGAGATTGAAAGAGACCACTGTTAGGCTTTCAAAGATGAGTAATCGAAAGGATGTGCAAGATGAAGAATATCACGATAAACATTTTTGTATATAGAAATTGGCATTTGGAAGTTTTGAGTCTCGAGCTGCATGGCAACTGGTGAGAGGCAATCAAATCGAGGAGCTGTATGTGGCAAATATTGGGCAATGGATCCGAGGTGAATAGCAACTGAATTTGAACTGTGTGGCAAACTACTAGGATCTCTTATACTTGATGAGTAAGGGTGCCAATGATTGAAATTATTTTTAATCACAAAACTAAACTGATTGCCCAGTGAATGGGAAGCATAATTATTATTATTTTTACTAGAGTAAAATTTTCTGGTTAAATTAAGGCGCCTTTAACATTAAGTAGACTTAACCATATTTGAAGGTTTAAATCAAATGAATGAAAATATTGTAATAATTTATTTTATGGTTATTCTCAAATGAAATAAATTTTTTAAAAATTCTAGGTTTATCACATAAATTGATTTTTTCAATTCAGGCTATTGCATTTCGTTACATAAAATTGCAAGAGATTTTGTAAACTTAATTCATTTTTGTTTCTATTAAAGTAGTAAAGCATGCATTTTATTTTTTTAGTTAATGAAATTTTGTGCTTTTTAATCAGTTTAAACATAATCTCGCCCTCTGACAAGTGGTTCCGTTGTAACGTGCGCATTTTTAACATGCCGGCAGGTTCAAATTTTCGTTAGTGAAATACCGCTTCAGGTTCAGGCTGGTGAAGTCCGGCTCAGGTTCACATTCACTTCTAAAACACTGCTCTTCATACGATTGACTGCGTTGTTGCAAAATGTAGCTGTCCATTGATTGTCGCAAGCAGCTTAACGGATATTTCATGTTTCTCCAATATTATGAGCAAATGGAGAGCAGTGCATACATAAGAGACATATTCAAGACATACATAATGGAACATGGAACATTGATATTTTCTAGATAGCTTATTATAAAAAAAATAATTATTGAGTTTTATACCAGAAAAGAAATTCCCCTAACTCCCTTCATACTAGATTCTTTCATTATTTAAATGTATTAGTTAGTTCATGAAATAAGTTGCAATTAAAAGACAAAATAACGTATCATTTTCATTAAATGTAAAAAGATATTACTTAAATTTTATTTACACAAATTTCCCGGAATAGTGTACTCGCCGAATGGCCGTAATTATATGAGATCCACCAATGTTTAACAGAAAAATTATTATAAAAATATAAAAAATTTTAACAGATATGGTACATTTTTAAGATTACGTTAAGCATAAAATAGCAATCAAATATATCCGTTATTTTATGCAAAAAACGTTTCAATCAATATGATCAGGGATGCAATTTTTCAACTCAGACAGCTGAAACCATTTTAAACAAAACAGAAGAAGCCCCCCTCACCCATACACACTCACTTCATCCTAGCGTGATTAACATTTCATTCTTCCAACAGATTTGCTTCACACCTCAGAACTTTCACGCCTCAGAATTTCTGTTTGCACGCGAATTTCTTTGAAAGCGTTTTGAAATGATCAGTCGAAAAGTCAGCTTCATGAAGAGTTGAGCAAACTGAGCGAAATGTTGTTCGAGACTTTCTGAGAGAGATAAATGCTGACTTGTTTGGGGAAAGATGTATTGGAAGTCATTTAAGGCCGATGCAGCTTATGAGCGAATCAAGAACTAATTGCTGCTTTTCGCGGCGCAGAGAGCATTCAAAGCGAAAGTAATAGGAGAAGCGACTTCCGTTGCATTAAAAGCTGTTAGCGCACATCTAATCTTAACAGCTGCGACGACGTCTTTAATGCAGGATTGCAGAGTCAGATAGGGGAAGCAGGACGATTTGCAACCTTTCAAAATTTAATTCAATTGTCACACATTGAAATTTAAGTATTACATTGGCTTTATACAACTTTTTAATATTATTCCATAAATATAACACTACGCATAAGTAATTCAAGATTTAATGAAAATGTTTCAAAAATGCAGTGTTTGTGAAATCCAGTGTTGATCATTAGATATAGATTAATTAGCAGGATTATGTAAAAATATTAATGTAGCGGTTGATTTATTACTTTGTGTTTGGTGTGTCGCTCTGCTGTCATTTTTGCGAGCTTTAGACTATTAGACCGGGATCTACAGTTTAACGTAAATTGCGAACCACTACAAACATCCACGTCACGAAGGACAGGGAACCCGAAAGTTGAGGCACAGAAATCCAGCCACGCCCCTTACTTTAAAAGATGGTTAAACTTTTTTGTTGAGTTCAGAAAATAGCTAATGAATTAAAAAAAATTATATGCCATATTAAATTAATATAAACAAGGTATTAAGGTACAACTTAAGAATTTTTATGCACAATTTTTATAATGTGTACTGCCCTCTTCCACTATCCGTTAGTGAACTAAATGGAACGTCAGACCAGGAACATCGCGTGCCGTTGGCATTCACACATTTGGGGACCTGAATGGCCGAGTGTTTAGCGCTCTGGCGCTCTCAACAGGTTTTTATATGTTTGTAGTGGTTCGGAATCCACTTTAAGCCGTAGGTCCCGGTCTCCTATGACTGTAAGAACGTCACGGGAGCCAAAGTCAGACTTCTACCTACGGGTGCTCCATCACAACAGAAGCTGCTTCCTTCCCCTTCAATCATAGTAATGTGCGGCTCGTGGGGAACAAAGTGGGATAAGAAACAACAAAAACAACAACGTCAGACCAACTGATATTTAACCAAAAGATTATTATGTAAAACTAATGAAATTTTAACATATTTTTATAGTTACTTTAAGCATAAAATAGCAATTCAAATATATCCGTTATTTTATGCAAACGTTTCAATCAATATGATCGGGGATGCTATTTCCAACCCAGTCTTGCTGAAACCCAGATTTTCTCAAAAGGCTGAAGGGATCCCCTCCCCCATACACACTTTTACTTCATCCTAGCTTGATTAATATTTCATTCTTCCAACACATTAGCAGCCCAATTAGTTGGAAACTCCACCGAAACAAGAATCCATCGCTTTCCTTTCCCTCTCAAAATTCCTGTTTGCACGCGAATTTCTTGGAAAAGCCCTTTGAAATGATCAGTTAAAAAAAGTCAGCTTCATGCAAGAGTTGAGCAAACTGGGAGAATGTTGTTTCGAGAGACTTTACGAGAGATAAGTGCTGACTTGTTTGGGGAAGATGTATTGGAAGTCATTTAAGGTCGATGCAGCTTATGAGCGAATCCAGAACTATTGCTGCTTTCGCCGTGCTCAGAGCATTCAAAGCTTAGAGAAGCGACTTCCGTTGCATTAAAAGCTGTCAGCGCGCATCTAATATTAACAGCTGTGTCGTCCTTAATACAGATTTTTTAGAGTCAGATGGAGGAAGAAGGGCGATTGGCAACCTCTCAAAAACCTGAATTTCAATTTGAGGCAATTGGATTAAGTATTACATTGGCTTTTATGCAATTTTAATACTATTCCATAAATATAACACTCCGAATAAGTAATTGATGTCTTAATGTAAATGTTTGAATGCATTGTATTCATATAAAGGGTAAATTTGGGAAATACAGTGTTGATCATTAAAAAGTTATGTATAAATTAGTAGGTTTGCTCAAGTATTAACGAAGTTATTAATTAAGTACGTTGACGTGAATTATCAGTCAATTCGAGTTGACGAAATAGAAAAGTAAGGGTTATTTTTAGCACTGGTACCCTAACATCGAATTTAGATGGCGTTAGGTTTGGCTTGGTTTTTGTCGCACTACTGCCTTTTTTTGCGCACTTTATACTAATTAGATCGGAACCTACAGTTTAACGTAGATTCCAAAGCACTATAAACATCCATGGCCCCATCGGACTCCAAATATTGTGGCACGGAATTTCAGCCACTCGGCCATTCAGGCCCCTTACTTCAAAAAATTGTTAAATCTTCTTGTTGAGTTCCGAAATTAAGTCATGAATTAAAAAGAAAAAAAAATTAGGTGTCATATTAATTTAATTTAAGAAAGGTATGAGGGTATGACTTAAAATTTATTTACAAATTTCGTATATAATTTTATTATGCATATTGCCCTCTTCCACTGTCCGTTACTCAAAACTATATAAGTGGAACATGAGACACACTGATGTTTAACAAAAAAAGATTATTTTATGAATATATATTGAACTTTTAACACATCTTATGGTGACTTTAAGCATAAAATAACAAATTAAAAGTTCCGTTATTTTATACAAACGTTTCAATCAATATGATCAGGGAAGCGATTTTCAACTCTTTCTTTCTTGCTGAAACTAGCTTTTCTCAAATGCTGAAGAGACTCCCTCGCCCATACACACTTTTACGTCATCCTAGCGTGATTACCATTTCATTCTTTCGGCAGATTAGCAGCCCAGTTAGTTGGAAGATTCCCCGAAACAAGAATCCATCGCTTTCCTTTCACGTCTCAGAATTTCATGTTTGCAAAGGGAATTTCTGGGAAAAGCTCTTTGAAATGATCAGTTGAAAAGTCAGCTTCATGCAAGAGTTGAGCAAAATGTTGTTCCGAGAGAGATAAGTGCTGACTTGTTTGGGAAGATGTATTGGAAGTCATTTGAGGCCGATGCAACACGCGCGAATCCAGAACTAATTGCTGCTTTCGCCGTGCCGAGAGCATCAAAAGCGAAAGTAATAGGAGAAGCGACTTTCGTTGCATTAAAAAGCTGTCAGTGCACATCTAATATTAACAACCGCGTCGTCCTTAATGTAGGATTTTAGAGTCAGATGGAGGAAGCAGGGTGATTTTGCAACCTTTCTAAAACTTAAATTTTAATGTGTGGCAATTGGATTAATTGTTGGCTTTTATGCAATTTTTTATATTATTCCGTAAATATAACACTCGAATTAATAATTCATACTTTAATGTAAATGTTTGAATAATTCCAGGTTTTACAAATGATAATTGGGGCCTGATGGCCGAATGGTTAGCGCTCTGGCGTTCGGTACCACAGGTATCGGGTTCAAATCCCGGCTTGCCCATGGGTGTTGTAGTGGTTCGGGATCCACTTTAAGCTGTAAGTCCCGGTCCTAATAGGATCGTAGAGCGCTGCGGGGGCATTGTTACTCCGTGGCTTACCATCAAGTTACACGCGCCCCTTGGGTAATGCAAAGTGAGTAACATAGGTGAAGCCCTTATGGCGAAATATTTTGGTCTATTTGCCAGCTGCATTAGAAGAAAAAAAAAAAATGATAATTTTGCAAATTCCATTGTTGATCATTATTAGACATGGATCAATTAATAGGCTTTGCAAATATTAACGTAGCTGTTAATTTAATTACATTCACGAGAGTTATCGATCAACTTCAGTTGACAAAATCAAAAATTAATTATGGTAATTTTAGCAATAATACTCCACATTAAGGCAAGATTGCGTTATGTATGCTATGGTTTGGTTTGGTTTGAGTTGATTTGATTTGTCTCCCTAATGTCATTTTTTGCACAATTTAGGCTAATTACACCGGGACCTACAGTTTAAAGGGATTTCGAGTAAATAATAAGCATTCATGCCTTCACTAGGTTTCGAATATGATGCCCTTGGTACCAAAGGCCAAAGCGCTAGCCAATTGGTTATCAAGCCGCTAGATCGCGTTAGGATATGGTTACAATTTTGTCAACGTAGTTGAATATATCTCTTTGAATAAGGAAGGCTTTGTTGACAGTGTATTTCAACAGTTTTTAAAAGTGCTTCACAGCTCTAGATGGAATTTAAAGTTAATTGATTTAACTCTTTGGATAGCAGGAATTTGATAATAGTTGTTTTTAACGCCTGTTAAAAATTCATCTACTTGATAGGGAAAGGTGTTTAAGTATATAATACAAAGTCGACAATGTATATAGAGCGGAGCGCATTGATTGTCAATAAGCGTAGCGGACTATTTCCGGTTTCTAAAATATGATACGCAAATGTGGAGCAGTAACCTCCAAAAGTCGTTTCGAAACAGAATATCTTCCCTTCAGTGAACTATTCTATACATGCATAAATGAAACACGTCGTCATCGATGACACCTCATTTATAAAAACAGTATTTGAATTTCACCCCAGATATTATATTCTTCTTTCATACAAGGTTCTTTGATTACTTTAAACTTATTTTTATTTCATTATTTATTTAATGAATTAAATATACCAATGTGTTATAGGAATTTAACATAAACAAGGTATTACTTACATTTTATTTACAAATTTCATATACAATTTTATAATATGTTCTACACCCCATTGTTCACCATTCAACTATATAAGCATAGCACGAGATCCACCGATATTTGACAAACATTATTATATGAAACTATTAAAAATTTTATCACATTATATGATTACGTTAAGCATAAAATAGCAATTCAAATATATCCGTTATTTTAAGCAAACGTTTCAATCAATAGTATCAGCGATGCGAATTTTCAACTCAATCTCGCTGAAAGTAGCTCTTTTCAACTTATGAAGAGAATTCCTCACCTATACACACTTACTTCATCCTAGCGTGATTAACGTTTCATTCTTCCAACAGATTAGCAACCCAATTAGTTGGAAAACTCCCCGAAACAAGAATCCATCGCTTTTCTCTCACGTCTCAAAATTTCTGTTTGCACGCGAATTTCTTGGAAAAGCTCTTTGAAATGATCAGTTGAATAGTCAGCTTCATGGAAGAGTTGAGCAAACTGGGCGAATGTTGTTCCGAGACTTTCGGAGAGAGATAAGTGCTGACTTGTTTGGGGAAGATGTATTGGAAGTCATTTAAGGCCGATGCAGCTTATGAGCGAATCCGGAACTAATTGCTGCTTTCGCCGTGCTGAGAGCTTCTAAAGCGAAAGTAATAGGAGAAGCGACTTCCGTTGCATTAAAAGCTGTCGGTGCGCATCTAATATTAACAGCCGCTCCGTCCTTAAAACGGAATTCTCAGTTGGAGGAAGCAGGGCGATTTGAAACCTTTAAAAAACTGAAATTTCAACGGGGGGGGAAATCGGATTATGTATTACATTGGCTTTTGACAAGTTTTAATATTATTCCATAAATATAACACTCGAATAAATATATCAGGCTATAATGAAAATGTTTGGATATATCCTGCTCTACAAATAGTAATTTTTAATCGATCATTTAGTAGGCTTCTGAAAATGTATTAACGTAACAATTAATTTAATGAGAGAGTTACATTGGCGAGAGTTAGCGGTTAACTCCAGTTAACGAAACGAAATATTAACAGTTATTTTCAGATTGGCATTCAACGTTGAGGCTAGATGGCATAAGTGTTGATTCGGCTTGTCGCTCCACAATCGTTTTTGTGCACACTTTAGGCTAACTAGTCATGGACCTAAAATTTAACGTGGGTTTCGAACAACTAACAAACTTCTATACCACCGCCAGGATTCATACCTGAAACATGCAGTACCAAACGCCAAAGCGCTAGTCATTTGGCCATCAGGTCGCTAGAAGTCGTTAGCAGATAGTTACATTTTTGTCTACGTAGTTAAATTTATTTCTTAGGGAGGAAGGTTTTTAACAGAGAATTCTAACAGTTATTTAAAAGTGCTTCGCATCTCTAGATGGAGTTTAACATTAATAGGATAGCAGGAATTTGATAATAGTTGATTTTAACGCGTTTCTTTGACAGGGAAAGGCATATTGATTTTCAACCAGCTTAATGAACTATTTCAGGTTTATCCAATATGATACGTAAATGTGGAGCAATAACCTCCAAAAATCGTCTCGTAAGACAAAATCCTTCACTCAGTGAATTATTCTAGACATACATGAGGTGGAATCGATGACGGCGTGTTTCATTTATGTTATAAAAACAGTATTGGTATTTTACTCCAGATATTATATTTTTCCTTCATACAAGATTATTGGAATACTTTAAATTTATTTTTAATTCAAGAATTAGTTTCTATAATTCATAAAATAATGTGTTATATTAGTTTAATCTAATTAATGTATTACATTTTAATACTTAAAACTTATTTTTAATATTAATTATTTTTGAATTAAAGGCAAAATAATGTGTCATGTTAATTAAATGTAAACAAAGTATTATTTAAATTTTATTTACAAATTTCATGTAAAATTTTATAATATGTACTGCCGTCCCATGGACTATATAAGTGGAACATG
Organism: Caerostris extrusa; assembly: GCA_021605095.1. Taxonomy (NCBI): domain Eukaryota; kingdom Metazoa; phylum Arthropoda; class Arachnida; order Araneae; family Araneidae; genus Caerostris; species Caerostris extrusa. Next base: position 134,996 of record BPLR01006274.1, read on the forward strand.
AGAAATGCCGATATTTACCAGAAATAAATTTTCAATAATTTTATAAAATAATAACACATTTAAGGTTACCTTAGGCGTAAAATAGCAAACAGTAATTTTATGCAGACGTTTTAATCAATATGATCAAGAGATGCGATTTTCAACTCATTTTTGCTGAAACCTGCTTTTCTCTAAGGCTGAAGAGGCCCCCTCTCCCCCATACACACTTTTACTTCATCCTAGCGATCACGCTAGGTTACCATTTCATTGATTACCATTTCATTCTTCCAACAGATTAGCAACCCAATTAGTTGGAAAGCTACACCGAAAATGAATTCATCGCTTTCCTTTCACGTCTCAAAATTTCTGTTTGCACGCGAATTTCTTGGAAGGGTCTTTAAAATGATCCGTTGAAAAGTGCAAGAATTCAGTGCAAGCTTTATGCAAGAATTGAGCAAACTGAGCGAAATGTTGTTCCGAGACTTTCGAGAGAGATAAGTGCTGACTTGTTTGGGGGAAGATGTATTGGAAGTCATTTAAGGCCGATGCAGCTTATGACCGAATCCAGAACTAATTGCTGCTTTCGCCGTGCGGAGAGCATCTAAAGCGAAAGTAGTAGGAGAAGCGACTTCCGTCGCATTAAAAGCTGTCAGTGCACATCTAATATTAACAGCTGCGTCGTCTCTAATGCAGGACTTTGAAGTCAGATGGAGCAAGCAGTGCCATTTGCAGCCTTTCAAAAACTTAAATTTCAATGTGTGGTGATATTATTATGTATTACATTTGATTTTATGCAATTATTATTATTATTTTCAACATATAACAATCGAATAAGTAATTGATGCTTTAATGTAAATGATTGGTACAAATGGTAATTTTCGAAATACATTGATCATTAATAGATATGGATCAATTTGCAGTGTTATTTATTTTTGTTGTTTTATGTTTAAAATAGCCATGAGATGTATTAAATTTTAATAATTTCATAAAATAATCTTTCTTTTAAACATCAGTTTGTCTCATATTTCACTTATATAATTACCTGACGGACAATGGGGACGAATACATATTTTAAAATTGCATATGAAATTTGTAGTAAAATTAAATGTAATATCTTGTTTTACATTAAATTAATATACCACATCAGTTTCCTTAATTAGAAAAATAATTAATGAAGAATCCTGAATGAAGAGTCTATATATCTATATAGATAATATCTGGGATAAAATCCCAGCATATTCCAGTTTTATAAAATAAGGTGACATCGTTGACGGTGTGTTCCATTTATGTATATCTAAAATAGTTCACCGAGGATAGGATATTGTGTTTCAGGATGGCGTTTGAGATTACTGCTCCACATTTACGTATCATATTGGATAAACCTGAAATAATCCATTAAACTGGTTGACAATGAATGCGCTCAGCTCTACATACATTATCAGCTTTGGGTGATATGCTTAAATATCTTTCGCTGTCTAATAGAACGGGATCGAATCGAATTTTTAACAGGCATTTTAATCAACTACTATCAAATTCCTGCTAACAGAAGAATTACATCGACTAACGTTCAATTACATCTAGAGGTTTGAAACACTTTTCAATAGCTGTTGCAATCAACTGTTTAAAAACCTTCCTTATCCAAAGAGATAAATTCAATTACGCTGACACAAAGTTACCGCCTCCTATTGCCATCTATCCTCATCGTCGTCTACCAGTGCTAAAAATAAGTTATTTTTGATTTTGTCAACTGGAATTAACCGCTAACACCCGTCACAGTAATTCAATTAACAGCTGCGTTAATATTTCCACAAGCATATTAATTGGTCCATATCTATTAATGATAAATGTATTCCACAAAGTTATCATTTATGTGACGTGACTTATTCAAACATCTATATTAGAGCATGAATTACTTATTTGCGTGTTATATTTTGAGAATATTAAAAATTGCGTAAAAGACAGTGTAATAATTAATCCAATTGCCACACATTGAAATTTAAATTTTGAAAGGTTGCAAATCGCCCTGATTCCTCCATCCGACTTCAAAATCCTGCATTAACGACGACGCAGCTGTTGATATTAGATGTGCACTGACAGCTTTTAATGCAACGGAAGTCGCTTCTCCTATTACTTTCGCCTTAGATGCTCTCAGCACGGCGAAAGCAGCAATTAGTTCCGGATTCGCTCATAAGCTGCATTGGCCTTAAATGACTTCCAATGCATCTTCCCAAACAAGTCAGCACTTATCTCTTGGAAAGACTTGGAACAACATTTCGCTCAGTTTGTTCAACTCTTGCATGAAGCTGACTTTTCAACTGATCATTTCAAAGACCCTTCCAAGAAATTCGCGTGCAAACAGAAATTTTGAGACGCGTAAGGAAAGCGACGGATTCTGGATTCGGGGAAGTTTTCCAACTAATTGGGCTGCTAATCTGTTGGAAAAATGAACCGTTAATCACGCTAGGATGAAGTAAGTGTGTATAGGTGAGGAATTCTCTACATAAGTTGAAAGAGCTGCTTCCAGCGAGATTGAGTTGAAATTCGCTTCTCTGATCGTATTGATTGAAACGTTTGCATAAAATAACTGGGTTATTTTATGTTGAAAGTAACCATATAATGTGTTAAAATTTTAATAGTTTTGAATTAGAACATGAAACCCACTGATATTTAACATATATTATTATATATGTTAAATATCAGTGGGTCTCATGTTCCATTTATATAGTTCACCGACGGACAATAGAGGTAGTACATATTATAAAATTGTACATGAAATTTGTGCATAAAAATATAAGCAATACGTTTACGTTATATTATATAACACGACAATTTCTTTAATTAAAAATATAATGATTGAATTACAAATAAGTTCAAAGTAATCAATGAACCTTGAATGAAGGAAGAATATAATATCTGGGATGAAATACCCATATTGTTTTTATAAAATAAGGGGAGAACGATGACGGTGTTTTTTATTTATGTATGTCTAGAATAGTTCACCGAGGGAGAGTATATTGTCTTTCGAAGGCTTTTGGAGGTTACTGCTCAACATTTACGCATCATATTGGAGGAACCTGAAATAGTCCATTAAGCTGGTCGTCAATCAATGCCCTCCGCTCTACAAACATTGTGAACTTTGCGTGATATGCTTAATCTCTGTGACAGGGAAAGTTTTTTTATTTTTAACAGGCCTTAAAGTCAACTGCTATTATCAAATTCTAATAAACTAAGAGCTAATTCGACTAACATTAAACTGCATCTAGAGTAGTGAAGTCCTTTTTAATTACTACTGAAATCCACTGTTAGTAAACCTTCTTTACTCAAAGATATAGTGACTTTTAGTTGTAAATGAATCTGCCTACTAACGCCATCTATCTTCGATGTCAGTACCACTGCTAAAATAACCGTTAATTTTTAATTTCTTCAACTGTTGTTGACCGCTAACTCTTGCCAACGTAATTAAATTAACAGCTACTCTAATATTTGCACAAGCCTACTAATTGATGCTTATCTATTACTAATTAACACTGGATTTCTCAAAATTACCCTTTGTATGAGCAGGAGTTATTCAAACATTTACATTAGAGCATGAATTACTTATTCGAGTGTTATATGTTGAAGGTAATATTAATGACAATTTCATAAGCGCCAATGTAACACTTAATCCAATTGCCACGCACTGAAATTTAAGTTTTGAAAGGTTGCAAATCGCCCTGCTTCCTCCATCTGACTCTAAAATCCTGTATTGAGGACGACGCAGCTGTTAATATTAGAAGCGCGCTGACAGCTTTAATGCAACGGAAGTCGCTTCTCCTATTACTTTCGCTTTGAATGCTCTCAGCACAGCGAAGGCAGCAATTAGTTCTGGATTCGCTCATAAGCTGCATCGGCCTTAAATGACTTCCAATACATCTTTCCCAAACAAGTCAGCACTTATATCTCTCAAAGTCTCGGAACAAAATTTCGCTCAGTTTGCTCAACTCTTGCATGAAGCTGACTTTCGACTGATCATTTCAAAGCGCTTTTTCCAAGAAATTCACGTGCAAACAGAAATTCTTCGACGTGAAAGGAAAGCGTCAGATTCTAGTTTCGGTGGAGTTTTCCAACTAATTGGGCTGCTAATGTGTTAGAAGAATGAAATGGTAATCACGCTAGGATGAAGTAAGTGTGTATTAGTGAGGGGCCTCTTCAGGCTTTGAGGAAAGCTGGTTTCAGCAAGACTGTGTTGAAAATCGCAGCCCTGATCATAATGATTGAAACGTTTGCATAAAATAACGGAGTTATTTTATGCTTAAAGTAACCATATAATGTGTTAAAATTTCAATAGTTTAATAAAATAATCTTTCTGTTAAACATCTGTGCGTCTCATGTTCCACTTATATAGTTCACTAACGGACAGTGAAAGAGGGCAATATGCATTGTAAAATTGAACAACAAATTTGTAAATAAATCTTAAGTTACACTTTAATACCTTGTTTACATTAAATTAATATGACACACAATTTTTTACTTTTTAATTCGTAGTTATTTTTCTAATTCAACAAATGAGTTTATTCATCTTTTAAAGTAAGAGGCCTGAATGGTCGAGTGGCTGGGCTTCTGTGCCACAAGTTTCAGTTTCAAGTCCGGAGGTGCCATGGATGTTTGTAGTGGTTCGGAATCCATGTTAAACAATAGGTCATGGTCTAATTAGTTTAAAGTGTGCAAAAGAATGACAATGCAGCAACAAATCAAAGGTCAACGTAATTAAAATAACGGCTACTTTACCGCTTTCAAAAACTTAAATTTGAATGCGAGCCATTTGGATTAAATATTATATTGGCTTTTATGAAATTTTAATATCATTTTTTAAATATAACATTCGAATAAGTTATTTATACCTTAATCCAAATTTTGAAAAATTCCAGCCAGCCAATTTTCAAAATACAGAGATCAATATCAGATATGGAGAAATTAGTAATCTTGTGCAAATATTGATGTAGCTGTTAATTTAATTACTTTGACGAGTTAGCGGTCAACTCCAGTTGACGAAACGAAAAATTAACGGTTATTTTCAGCAGTGGCACTCGACGTCGAAGTTATATAATTGATTACTTTGGAAAAGGAAGTTTTTCTAAAAGTTGATTTCAACAGTTTGGAAAACAGAGAAAGCTCCTATGATAAAAGGTGAATTAATTAATTTGAGCATTCATAACAGAAATGGAAATTATAGTTTTCTAAGATATATAATAAAAATATGTTCTATTAAAAAGTTAATTATTTTTTTTTTAATTTGATTTTTCACAAATATTATAAAACTTTTTTTTCACAAATGAATTTATGGAGAAAATATTTTTCAATAATGGTGTTTTAACTTTAAGCACTGTGGGCCTCTAATTATAAATAATCTAATATATATATATATACATATATATGAATCAAATAAATACAAATGAAGTTTAATATCATTTCAATTATCCAATTAGGATAACATGGATTGAATTGTGCGTGATAATTCTATTTTTCTTTTTCTTGTTAATTTATTTCTAATAGTTTTTCCCTTATCAATGCTTCGAGACAATTTTTTTTTTTTGGAACAGCAATCAAAATGAGAAAAATCTAATATTCATTAAGACTAAAAAAAACAACAGCGCTATCTATCGGATTTCGTTCATATACTGTCTAACCACTCTGGGCACTAACAAAAACAAACCGTTAAGTTTTCAGCGAAATCGGTCGAGTAGATTTTGATTCTATAGGGTACACGCATATGAACATTGTCTTTTATTTATATAGATAAAAAACAGCATGACCTATCGGATTTCGTTCATACTGCTTTCTAAAAATTTTGGGCACTATTAAAATCAACGAACCGTGAAATATTCAGCGAAATCCGTCGAGTAATTTTTGAGTCTAAAGGGCACACACATACAAATACTGTATTTTATTTATAGAGATAAAAAAAAACAGCATGACCTATCGGATTTCTTTCATATACTGTCTAACCACTGTGAGCACTAACAAAAACAAACCGTGAAATATTCAGCGAAATCGGTCGAGTAATTTTTGAGTCTAAAGGGCACACACATACAAATACTGTATTTTATTTATAGAGATAAAAAAAACAGCATGACCTATCGGATTTCTTTCATATACTGTCTAACCACTGTGAGCACTAACAAAAACAAACCGTGAAATATTCAGCGAAATCGGTCGAGTAATTTTTTGAGTCTAAATGGCACACACATATGAATACTGTCTTTTATTTATAGAGGTAAAAAAAACAGCATGGACTATCGGATTTCGTTCATACTGCTTTCTAAACATTTTGGGTACTAATAAAATCAACAAACCGTCAAATATTCAGCGAAATCCGTCGAGTAATTTTTGTCTAAAGCACACACACATATGAATACTGTCTTTTATTTATAGAGATAAAAAAAAAGCAGCATGACCTATCGGATTTCGTTCATATACTGTCTAACCACTCTGGCCACTAACAAAAACAAACCGTGAAATATTCAGCGAAATCGGTCGAGTAATTTTGAGTCTAAATGGCACACACATATGAATACTGTCTTTTATTTATAGAGGTAAAAAAAACAGCATGGACTATCGGATTTCGTTCATACTGCTTTCTAAACATTTTGGGCACTAATAAAATCAACAAACCGTGAAATATTCAGCGAAATCTGTCGAGTAATTTTTGTCTAAAGCACACACACATGTGAATACTGTCTTTTATTTATAGAGATAAAAAAAAGCAGCATGACCTATCGGATTTCGTTCATATACTGTCTAACCACTCTGGCCACTAACAAAAACAAACCGTGAAATATTCAGCGAAATCGGTCGAGTAATTTTTGAGTCTAAATGGCACACACATATGAATACTGTCTTTTATTTATAGAGGTAAAAACAGCATGGACTATCGGATTTCGTTCATACTGCTTTCTAAACATTTTGGGCACTAATAAAATCAACAAAACGTGAAATATTCAGCGAAATCCGTCGAGTAATTTTTGAGTCTAAAGGTCACACACATATGAATTATTTATAGAGGTAAAAAACAGCATGACCTATCAGATTTCGTTCATACTCTGTCTAACCACTCTGGGCACTAACAAAAAAAAACCGTGAAATATTCAGCGAAATCGGTCGAGTAATTTTTGAGTCTAAATGGCACACACATATGAATACTGTCTTTTATTTATAGAGGTAAAAAAAAAACAGCATGGACTATCGGATTTCGTTCATACTGCTTTCTAAACATTTTGGGCACTAATAAAATCAACAAAACGTGAAATATTCAGCGAAATCCGTCGAGTAATTTTTGAGTCTAAAGGTCACACACATATGAATTATTTATAGAGGTAAAAAAACAGCATGACCTATCGGATTTCGTTCATACTCTGTCTAACCACTCTGGGCACTAACAAAAAAACCGGGAAATATTCAGCGAAATCCGTCGAGTAATTTTTTGAGTCTAAAGGGCACATACATATGAATACTGTCTTTTTATTTCTAGAGGTAAAAAAAACAGCATGACCTATCGGATTTCGTTCATACTGCTTTCTAAACATTTTGGGCACTAATAAAATCAACAAACCGTCAAATATTCAGCGAAATCCGTCGAGTAATTTTTGTCTAAAGCACACACACATATGAATACTGTCTTTTATTTATAGAGATAAAAAAAGCAGCATGACCTATCGGATTTCGTTCATATACTGTCTAACCACTCTGGCCACTAACAAAAACAAACCGTGAAATATTCAGCGAAATCGGTCGAGTAATTTTTTGAGTCTAAATGGCACACACATATGAATACTGTCTTTTATTTATAGAGGTAAAAAACAGCATGGACTATCAGTTTCGTTCATACTGCTTTCTAAACATTTTGGGCACTAATAAAATCAACAAACCGTGAAATATTCAGCGAAATCTGTCGAGTAATTTTTTGTCTAAAGCACACACACATGTGAATACTGTCTTTTTATTTATAGAGATAAAAAAGCAGCATGACCTATCGGATTTCGTTCATATACTGTCTAACCACTCTGGCCACTAACAAAAACAAACCGTGAAATATTCAGCGAAATCGGTCGAGTAATTTTGAGTCTAAATGGCACACACATATGAATACTGTCTTTTATTTATAGAGGTAAAAAAACAGCATGGACTATCGGATTTCGTTCATACTGCTTTCTAAACATTTTGGGCACTAATAAAATCAACAAACCGTGAAATATTCAGCGAAATCTGTCGAGTAATTTTTGTCTAAAAGCACACACACATGTGAATACTGTCTTTTATTTATAGAGATAAAAAAGCAGCATGACCTATCGGATTTCGTTCATATACTGTCTAACCACTCTGGCCACTAACAAAAACAAACCGTGAAATATTCAGCGAAATCGGTCGAGTAATTTTGAGTCTAAATGGCACACACATATGAATACTGTCTTTTATTTATAGAGGTAAAAAAACAGCATGGACTATCGGATTTCGTTCATACTGCTTTCTAAACATTTTGGGCACTAATAAAATCAACAAAACGTGAAATATTCAGCGAAATCCGTCGAGTAATTTTTGAGTCTAAAGGTCACACACATATGAATTATTTATAGAGGTAAAAAAACAGCATGACCTATCGGATTTCGTTCATACTCTGTCTAACCACTCTGGGCACTAACAAAAAAACCGTGAAATATTCAGCGAAATCGGTCGAGTAATTTTTGAGTCTAAATGGCACACACATATGAATACTGTCTTTTATTTATAGAGGTAAAAAAAACAGCATGGACTATCGGATTTCGTTCATACTGCTTTCTAAACATTTTGGGCACTAATAAAATCAACAAAACGTGAAATATTCAGCGAAATCCGTCGAGTAATTTTTGAGTCTAAAGGTCACACACATATGAATTATTTATAGAGGTAAAAAAACAGCATGACCTATCGGATTTCGTTCATACTCTGTCTAACCACTCTGGGCACTAACAAAAAAAAAACCGGGAAATATTCAGCGAAATCCGTCGAGTAATTTTTGAGTCTAAAGGGCACATACATATGAATACTGTCTTTTATTTCTAGAGGTAAAAAAAACAGCATGACCTATCGGATTTCGTTCATACTGCTTTCTAAACATTTTGGGTACTAATAAAATAAACAAACCGTCAAATATTCAGCGAAATCCGTCGAGTAATTTTTGTCTAAAGCACACACATATGAATACTGTCTTTTATTTATAGAGATAAAAAAAAGCAGCATGACCTATCGGATTTCGTTCATATACTGTCTAACCACTCTGGGCACTAACAAAATCAACGAACCGTGAAATATTCAGCGAAATCCGTCGAGTAATTTTTGAGTCTAAAGGGCACACACATATGAATACTGTCTTTTTTATTTAAAGAGGTAAAAAAACAGCATTACCTATCAGTTTTCGTTCATACTACTTTCTAAACATTTTGAGCACTAATAAAATCAACAAACCGTGAAATATTGAGCGAAATCCGTCGAGTAATTTTTGTCTAAAGGACACACATATATGAATACTGTCTTTTATTTATAGAGAAAAAAAACAGCATGACCTATCGGATTTCGTTCATATACTGTCTAACCACTCTGGGCACTAACAAAAACAAACCGTGAAATATTCAGCGAAATCTGTCTAGTAATTTTCAGTCTAAAGGGCACACACATATGAATACTGTCTTTTATTGATAGAGGTAAAAAAGCAGCATGACCTATCGGATTTCGTTCATATACTGTCTAACCACTCTGGGCACTAACAAAAAGAAACCGTGAAATATTCAGCGAAATCCGTCGAGTAATTTTTGTCTAAAGGGCACACACATATGAATACTGTCTTTTTATTTATAGAGGTAAAAAAACAGCATGACCTATCATTTCGTTCATACTGCTTTCTAAACATTTTGGGCATTAATTTAAATCAACAAACCGTGAAATATTCAGCGAAATCCGTCGAATAGTTTTTGAGTCTAAAGGGTACAACACCCATTTGTACAATGCCGATATATGCCTGCCTATCTAAACACTCAGGGCACTAATAAAATCACACAATGAAATTTTCAGAGCAATCGGTTGTGTGATTTTGAGTCAATAGAATCCACACATAAGAATAATTTTTTTTATTTATATCGATAAAACCAATGCTGCTACCTAACAAATTTCGTTCATTCTACAGTCTGGGCATTAATAAATTAAAACTGGAAATTTTGAGAAAAATATTGGTCAAGTAGATTTGGAGTCTATAGAGCGAACACATGTGAACATTTCCTTTTATTTATATAGATATGCATTTTTAACTTGAATACAAAGCTTAGAATTATTTTTGAATGAATTTAAAAAGAAAACTGATGTTATTGTAATAAATTTTCTCTTATTTTATTAAGACAATAATTTAGTTTAGAGCTCTCTTGTACACTGTGTATATGCACATATACTAACCTATCAAATATGATACTCAAAATTAACAATTTTAAAACTTTGATAATTCTTAACTTCTATGAGTATTAAAATATTTAATGGAACCAATCCCCGTAACTTTAAAATAAAATTTCTAGCAACATATAGTATATATTTTTATATCTAAATAATTTTTACAAGATAAACAATAATTCATAAAACAAATTATACCGAATTCAATAGACGCGAGGATTTCGCCTTGAATATTGCAGTTCTAAACTTAGTAATAAAATACTTTCCAAACCAAATATTAAATGATTGATCAAGAGAAATGTAATTTGCCAAAATCAGATCTTATGGAATATAATATCCTCTTTGAAATTGTATTGCATGGGAATAACTAAAAAAGTAATACGAATCTTAAGAAAGCAGTATATAAGTCAATGATTAGTTGATTCCAATACTAATACCAAAATACCCTAATTATAAGAATTATCAACTAATAATTGTAAAAATCCGAAGAAAGTAAAATGATATCCCCAGTTTGTAAATGCGGAAAATACCAATTTATCTCATAATATGAGAATTTCATTATCTTTAAATATTCTTTGTTTAAATTTACTTAAGAAAATAAATTATTCCTCTTGAACAGAAATAGAATTTGTCATCTAGAAAAGTAATAACAGAGTAGAAATATTTGTGAGAGTTAATTACATTTAATTAAAGTTCATGTTTTCAATTCAGTTTTCAAAATGATTGGAGTGAATTAAATGTTCTGCTTTTTGTAGTTTTTAAAGAATATATTATGAAATAATGCAATCAAATCATAAGCTTTTGAGTAATAACAATAGAAATAATATATTAGAGTAATAAATCACAGATTATAAAACTAATTGAATGAGCACTGAATACAGTTAGTTCTACTTGAATACGCATTGAATACCGAATTTTCAATGCTAATTAACTACTCACTGAAAACAATGCTAATAAAATACACGCTGAATACAATGCTACTTGAATATGTACTGAATACAATGCTAGTTAAATATGAATTGATTACTATACTAAGTTAGAAGTAGCCATTATTTTATAAGAAAAAAAAAGTGGATACGGCAAGAATCTATCCTGGAAAAAAGTTTAGATTTTTAGTATAAGTAAACTATATAACACTAATTCAGATGTATTATGTTTTTAATCATTCAAAAAATGCTACAGCATGTATTTCTCTAAGCATATTAATAATTGTTTTTCTTCTGTTAAACAAAATGATAATTTTGCTTAGAGCAGTTTTTCGTACACAAAGCTACAAGAACATCACGCTAATGCAATCACAACAGTTATTAAAAAGACAACTGCCATGCCTTTTTTATGATTTGATAATAATTTGGTAAAAGAAGATGTAATGATAATCACTACCTCTGTATTTGTGCTGGATGTTAATCTCTGAAATATCTAGGACTTCCTTCCGATGCATACATAGCCTAAGGTAAATAAATCGCTGATTACGCCAGTAATTGAAGAAAGTAGAAGCAGTCACTGAGCTTTCGGGCACAGGAAAAGTGGCAACATCGTCGATATATCCTGAAAAGAATGAACTTTTATATTTTTCTACCCTTTTTGAACATGTGTTACCCGGGCAAATTTAACCAGCAAGCCTGATTCGATTTGTTGTCACTTCTGCAACGCTAATTTTCAACGATTGCAAAATTAAGGGCCGGATACCCTGAAGCAAGAGAGAGAAAGTTCCCCGCGCAAATGCGTATTAAAAGACCGGGAATATCTTCTTCGATGAAGTTTATAGAACGGTTTAATTCGGTTTAGCTTGTTAGACGCACCGAAATTAGCTGCTTAAACAAAATGACAGCTTACTTTGTCTTCTTGGCTCCGCTAAGTAGCTTCCAGGAGCCTTTGGGAGAACCGGGAGACCGTATTAATCTTTTCGGGTGAGGGGGAAAAATTAGGAATTTATGCAACATACAGAGTCAACGACACTTTTGCGTGTATTGAATGCTAATGAAGTTATAAGGCGGGAGACGTCAGGGATAAAGAATAGCATTTCGCTTCAAGAGATTTTAGAATAGCGAGTTTGTAGCAATTAAAGAAGCTGAATTAGTTTCTATTTACTGAAGTTATACTCAGCTTGTATCTAACAAATATAAATGCAGTTAAATTTCTCGATATATTAATCCAAAGATTAAATAAAAATGCCTTATTCTTTGCTTTCTGATAACGTGTGAAGTAGGCCTCAGGTTAAAATCCGCTGGCAACATTCACTACAGCAACTGCTTTCAGAGACTCAATGACGTTTATGACAATGTGCAGGAATCAATATTTAACAAAAACATTTAAATCAATGATTTTTAAACCAGTATTTCATAACTGAGTTGGGAAAAAAATTTCTGAATCTTTTAAACAAAAGATGCCAACATTAAATAGATTTTCTCAAGAGATGAATTTAAACTGAAACTCAAAATTCGAAACGCTAATATTGAAAAGTGACAGACATAATTAATTAAATGTAAATCTATGTTAAGATGCTCAGAAACGCATCCTGCTTTTAGTTGTAAAAAGTTTATTAATTCATACTCAGATGAGACATTAAAATGTGTTTGGAATTTTAATTTATGTTATAATTGTCTCAGATTTTATGCACGGTCTAAATGGATAAAAATCCATTTAAAATTTAAATCTTGTAATAAAATTCACAGTACGATGTTACATAGAGCAATTTTTTTCTTCAGCTATCAAAATACAAAACCCAAACTCATGGATTCATTGCCGCAATTGAAAAATCAGGAGATATGAACATCCAAACGAGAAATTACGTAATCTCAAGTAGCAGATGGCCTAAAAAAGAAACAAAAGGAAATGCTTCCTGCTTGTATTTGCGTTCTATTAATATAAACAGAAAATTTCGTCTTTCCACGTGTAAGTTAAATTGATACAGTCGCATTGAAATTGGTTTGAATTAAATATTTTGTGTGATTCTAATTTGATGAGAAGCCTAAAAAGTGAAGACTTAAATTTTTTGGGTTTTAAAAAAATTGAGATGTAAAGAAGATTTAATTGGATTGCAAAATGCTGTTGTTCCAATTACAGAAAAGATTCGTAAAAGCGTAGTTAATAATGAAGAATCATTTAGTAAGGAACTTGAATTTTTATTTTGTCTGAAATAGATGGGAATGGGCCTGTGGAAAAATAAATATTAGTCATTTAAATTTGTTGGGAAAACATTAAGTACTCTAATCCCAATTTTTATTTGCCACAATAAACATTTTTTTTTTTTTTTTTTTGCAGGTGAAATATTTTAGGATTTGTTAAAAAGGAAATCAAATTCTGTTACTGGTTAACTCTATCTTTTCAGATGGAAGCTGATAGATTCATTTCCCGCCGTACTATGGTGTTGATTATCTTATATGGACGAAAATATTTTTCGATGAATATCCTTACTACTAAAAATCGCAATAACTCATTAAATTCTATAATCTTCGCTGTATTCCGCAATAACCAAAATTACAATAATAAACAATAATCTATACAACTAACCGCAAATTTAACTATACAGATTCGACAATCTTCATAGATTTAATAAAGTGGAGAAAAAACACACATACATGAAATAAATATTCGAAAAAATTAAACAGTAATAAAATGAATTTGTTTCCTTTTAACCCAGTTGTACAACTTCCAAGAACCATTATTAAATTTCCACACAGGTTAAACTGCAATTAATGTTAGTAATACATGACTATCACCGCAGTATACAGGCATGCTATCAAACGACAATATGAAAATATAAATTCAGAATATACATTGGGACAAAGAATTTCAATAGCAAAAGGCAAATTTAACAATATACCACTAAAAAAAAATTACACGGTAATAAAAGCTCAATAGAATAATAAGATGACCATGATAATGCAATTATACACAATTTTATCTAAATTATTTTCAAACTATAAAAATATCTTTAGTAATGCAAATATAACTCCCATTTTGTAATGCAACATCCATATTAGCAATTTAGATGGTCAACCAAATGAACAATTAGATAGAAAGTAACACTCACATATATGATGATCTCGTGTTGTCATCCGTTTCTTGTGAAAACCGGATAGCGAGGGTGATGAAGTACCGAGTCCATTGTGAAATGTCTTCGGTAGAGGGAAGTCATAAGCACAGGGACAATCTTTTAGATTGTCCAGGTCATTTGAGCCAGGAGAAATCCTGATCTCAATCACATTCAAGGGTTAACTCACTTTACTAGGGTTTACGGTCACATCATTTTTGCGCTTATCACTTTAGCCATTCAAATGTCGACCAAACCAAGGGGCTTAAGCAGGGACATCTCTTCTATTTATTACTTCCTTTATTTACATCCATTTTCTTCCTTTAAGACAATGCCATTCTTCATGGTAGATTAATAGAAGTCGCAATTCTCCATTCTTTTCTCTTATTGTTGTATCCCCTCTTTTTTTTTATTTTGTATGTCTTAAAATTTTTTTTTTTTTTTTTTTTAAATTATAGTAATCTTCATAAGATTAGCCAGAAATCAGCATTCAGAGACAGCATCTCACATACGTTTGGTTTAAGGGAAAAGTCCTTTCATCCCCTCTGTATAGTACATCAGTTATTTGTCTGTAACCCCTTTCACTAGATAAGATCTGGATTTGGGCTCAAGGTTGATTTCCTCTACTCAAGGGTCCATCTGCGAAGGTATGTCACAAATATTTCTTATAAATAATCTTTAAACTGCTACACTCACCACTAGGTTTTACTAGTCAAATGTAACAAAAAATATTCGAATCTGGACGTTGTAAGATTACCATTTCACAAGAAAGCCCCTACCGATAAAAAAAACAAACTCTGACCTGAAGTCCAACACCAGATGCCATTATCTCTGAACTTATAGCCACATTTAATTTCACCAGGGAAAAGAGGTTTACGAATAGATATACTAAAAACTAAGTTTTTAAAGGATTATATAAAAAAAAAATTTATATTTTTAACACAAACAATATGAAAAATTACACGCATATAAAACATAAAAAGCTTAAAAGTACAATTTCCCAATACAGCATAAAAGAAACATATTATCAGTTAAAACATTATATTTAATTTTAAAATACCTGTCGACAACAAATATGTCATATACTTTCAAATATTATTTCATGCATAATCTTGTTGATTAAAATTTACAGCAATTTTAGGAGTTAGAATCAATTGGCATCATTCAAGGCGTACAATCAGACAGGGAAGATAAGGACCATGATCTTCTTTAAGAATTATATGTGCTATAAGGTAGGGCAATACGAAGTTACATAACCATGGAAACTCGAATTTATTTAATTAAATAACTTTGCAGTTATTACGAGAGGGCTAAATCATTTGAGAAAATTTGAGAAGTGCCCACAACTGTTTAATGACTATAAAGAGATACTAAAAAGAGTCTGAAAATCAGGGTATCCTCGAATGACAAAAGTGAAAAAGGATATGATGGTATTATCTAACACTTTAAATAATGCGCAGAGACTCAGAAAACGGAAACTAATCGTTTTTGAGGCGAGCGCACAAGAAGAAGGTGAAATTTCCCTAAATGATTGTTTATAATCTGGAGTCAGCCTTAATCTCCTCATATTTCGCAAGTTCCTATTCTTAAGTTTGAATGCCACCGTTATCTATTAACATAAATCAAAAATTAGTTTCTGCAAATATTTTGTCGAAGTTGACTGCCTTTCGTTGTATGTTCATCAATACTATATTACGATGCGAAAGATTATAGACATGAAAGACTTCTTCGAATTGAATAAAAAATGTGCGTGAAAAAAAACTGTATGACGTACTAGATCTTCTAATAGAGTTCACGATCAGGTTTCTATAAAAGGAATATGGAATTCCAATAGATCTTCTACAATTCTGATTTATCCGATATTCTTGCAAGCAGCTAGACTGATCTTCAACTCCAGCCTGGGTGAGATCAGTGAACTTCAAAACCATGTTTTTCGATGCCATCCAAAGCTCAAACTGAAACATGGTGTATCTAATAGTTAAGTACGATGACAAGATCAAAGTGAATCTGATTTTTCGAAGAGTCTTGTTCCATCATTAAAGACACTGTTCCCCCATTGAAATAAATATGGGCCTGATGGCCGAGTGAAAAGCGTTCTAGCTCTCGGTGTCATAGGTTTCGGATTCGAACTTCACAGATATCAAAACCCCATATGTGGGAAAAAAAATTTTCAGATTTTTCAAAAATTTGGAGAAAATAAAAATAGAATTTTTCTATACATTAAAAAAAACAATTCTGCTTTCTGTTCGACTAATAAATTCTTTAAATTTATATAAGAATTCAATGTTTTCGAAATTTATTCTGCCTAACATATTAGGTAATAGAAGTAATCAAATAATAGATTAGATTGCAATACATTATTTGATTGAAAAAGAAAGGATTAGTATTATTTGATCACTATTGTTGCCTTCACCGAATGAATACAGTTTTTAATAACGTAAACTTCATTTTTTTTATTTATTATATCTTAAAAATATTCTTTTTCATTCACAAACCTTTTCTTACACGCTTAACATAAAAATAATTGAAGTGGAAATAATTTTAACGAATATCATTTTCATGAAGCATTTTTGAAGAAGTTCTTGAAGAATACATTTTTTAAAACTATAAAAGGTGACTTTTTGTGAAATTTTAGAAAATTATTTAAAACAAATCTTCTAATGAGGATTCAACAAAAGTAATCATCAGCGTCTTACTTGGAAATTATACATTTTTTTTTTTTTTTGGAAAAGCAGGTTTTTGAAAAAGAAACCATTAATTATTTTCATCATTTTTTTTATCATAAAGAAGCCTTTCTTGTTCAACATGGCCGTTCACTGAATGCTCGCTCAAGAATTAAAACATTTATTCGCATCAACAAGAGGAAAAAAAGCTTTAAATTAAGAAAATGCTGAATAGCTCATTAGAAAAAAAGCAAATTTAAACAACAGATACCTTCTTTTTAAAAGAATAAAGTTCAACTGACTTGTTCTTGTTTAAGGTAACAATGGAATTCTTTCTTTACACGTTTCTCTCCTGATAAGAAAATTGCATTGAGGGAAATGATTCTTTAATGAAAAACTACGATACAGACTTAAATATTTTTTATGAAAAACATAATGAAGATCATCGTTAATGAATTTAATTTTTTCAAAAAAAAAATTTTGTTTTACTAAAAAAATTAATTATTATTTTATCATATTAATAACAAAAATAGAATTATACTTTTCTTATGTTTTGAAGTAGTAAAAATTGATAAAATATTTAAATAGCAATTGCAAAATATGTAGTGGATAAATGAAAAATAATATTTTATGCTTTATGCTATATACTCTATATTTTCTTCTATAGAATAAATTGTTCAAATTTTGGCATAAAATTAATTTAAAATAAAAAAAAAAAAATATTTCTATGACAGCATTCAAATAAATTATTATAATTTTAAAAAGTATTTATTATGGAAAAGTCTAATATAATTAGGGTTGTGTCATTTTATACACACTTTAGGAAACGCAAGATCGTTAGCTTAAAGGTAAGTAACGGACGCAGAGTAACAATACCTCTGCAACGCTCTACGATCTGTTAGACCGGGACCTATATTTAAACGTGGATTCCGAAACACTAACAAACAACCATTCCACCTCCAGGATTCGAACCTGCAGCCAGTGGCATCAAAGACCAGAGCATTAGTTAATTGGCCACCATATCTGCCATAGAATGAGGGTTAAAAAGAATAATTTCAATTTTTAATTGCATTGTACATAATATATTACTATAAATTATATTATACTAATATTTATTTTGATACACAATATATATTCAATATGGTTTTTATATATATATTAAAAATATACACAATATATTTTAACTTACTTTGATACACGATGTATATTTTTATATAATTTTTATTATAGATAATATTTATTTTGATATAGATTCATTCGGCTAAGCGAGTCTTGTCTTCTAGAATTTATTTTGTTGTATAAATATTTTTTTTTCAACGTAATGAACACTATAGTATTTTAGATAAAATTATTTATATTAATATTCAAAACCATTTATTACCAACTTCATTTGAAATATCTTTCAAAAAAGCAAATAATAATAATAATAAATAATAGGGTGCTATAATTTAAAATAATATTATCCATAGTAAATATAATAAAATTTCAAAACCTCAAAGAAGTGATATATCCAAATCAGTTTCATCTAAAGTATAAATGAAAATCACAAAAGCAAAAAAAAAAAAAAACAAAATTCTTAATTATATTTTTAATTAAAAATCAAGAATTTTTGATAAAAAAAAAAAACAACAAAATTAATGTCCAAAATCTTTTATATTTTTTTTATTTAAACTTAATAAATATTTATAAATAATAAGCGAACAAGGGCAATAATAAAAAATATTAATCTTGAGTCTAGAATAATTTTAAAAAATATTCTTAATGGGATCTTCAAGAACTTCAAAAATGCTTCGTGAAAATGAGATTCGTTAAAATTATTTCTACTACAATTTTTTTAACATTAAGAGTAAGAAAATGTTTGTGAATGAAAAAAAAGAATGTTTTTAAGATATAATAAATAAAAAAATAAAGATAACTTTGTTAAAAACTGTATTCATTCATTCATTGAAGGCAACAATATTAATAAAAAAAGAACATTAATACTCTCTTTTTCAATCTAATCAATTTTTCGATTATTAATGTTACTTAAAATATTAAACAGAATAAATTTCGAACATTTCATCATTATTGTAATTTAAAGAATTCATACATATTAGTTTATAAATAAGAAAAGCGGACAATTTCATTTTTTTTTTTTTTTTTTTTAATTTTTAGAAGATTCTGTTTTATTTTACTCTAGATTTTTTTTAGAGAATTTGGAAAACTTTCCCCACTTACTGATTCAATTATCATTGATATCTACATGTTGGGGTTAATTAATGAAAGTTAGAGTCTTCGAATAAGTAAATGCCCTGGAGTAAATATTTCAAAATTATCAAAATCAGCTGATAATGATCAGCCTTTTCAATTTCTGCTATGACGCGAAATAAATGTACCGAAATAAATATTGTCAACCCATTAATATACCGAAATAAATATTTTCAATTTATTAATATACCAAAATAAATAAATATCCACCTATTAATATAATTATGAACTTTTTCAATTTATGCTAAGACCCGCAATAAATAAACCGAAATAAAAATTGCCAACCTATTAATGTACCGAAATAAATATTATCCAACTATTAACATACCGAAATAAATATTATCCAACTATTAATGTACTGAAATAAATATTATCCACCTATTAATGTACCGAAATAAATATTATCCACCTATTAATGTACCGAAATAAATATTATCCACCTATTGATGTACCGAAATAAATATTATCAATCTTTTAATATAACAAAATAACTATTATCAACTTATTAATATAACAAATAACTATTGTCAACCTATTAATACAACAAAATAAATATCAACCTATTAACATACCTGAAATAAATATTATCCACCTATTAATGTACCGAAATAAATATTATCCACCTATTGATGTACCGAAATAAATATTATAAATCTTTTAATATAACAAAATAACTATTATCAACCTATTAATATAACAAAATTACTATTATCAACTTATTAGTATAACAAATAACTATTGTCAGCCTATTAACACAGCCAAAATAAATATCAACATATTAACATATCAAAATAAATATTATCAACCTATATTTATAAAATTAAATTGCAATTAAAATTAAAATTATTTTGTTTATTCCTCACTCTATAACAGTTTTCAATAAAATAAATTTTATCAAATTAAAAATTATAATTATTTATCTGAATGATGTTTTCGAAATATTTAAAAAAATTTTATATCAATTTTTTATTCAAAAATTTATAAAATTTATTTTTATAGGAGAGAATATAGAGTATTTAGCATAAAACAAACTATTATTTTTCATTTATTCACAAAAAGATTTGTAAATTACCATTTTAAGTATTTTATCAATTTGTACTGCTACAAAATGTATTAAATATTTGTTAACAAAAAATATAATTCTATTTTCGTTATTAATGTGATAAAATAATAATTAACTTTTTTTTTTTAGTAAACAGTAAATATTTTTTTATTTCTTGATAAAAATTAAATTCATTCTTTTCATTAAAGGATTTTTCTTCATTATGAATTTCATGAAAATATTGTAGTCTGTATCGTAGTTTTCTTTAAAAAAAGATTCATTTCCCACAATGTAATTTTCTTAACGTGTAAGAAAAGAATTCCATTGTTAACTTAAACAAGAATAAGTCAGTTGAAGGTTATTCTTAAAAGAAAGGTATCTGTTGTTTAAGTTTATTATTTTTTTTAATGGGCTATTCAGCATTTTCTTAATTTAAAGCTTTTTTCCTTTTGTTGATGCGAATAAATGTTTCCATTCTTGAGCGAGCATTCAGTGAACAGCCATGTTGAACAGAAAGGCTTCTTTTTTATGATAAAAAATAGGATGAAAATAATTAATGGTTTCTTTTCAGAAACCTGCTTTTCCAAGAAAAAAAATGTATAATTTCAAGTAAGAAGCTGATGATTACATTTGTTGAATCCTCATTAGAAGATTTGTTTTAAATAATTTTCTAAAATTCCATAAAAAAGTCACTTACATTGTTTTTAAAAATGTATTCTTCAAGAGCTTCTTCAAAAATGCTTCATGAAAATGAAATAAGATTCGTTAAAATTATTTCCACTTCAGTTTTTTTTTTTTAACATTAAGCTTAAGAAAATGTTTGTGAATGAAAAAAAAAAAACATTTTCAAGATATAAATAAAATTATGATATCGTTATTAAAAATTCATTCAGTGAAAGCAGCAAAAAAGAAATTGATAAATTCTGGAAAATATGAATCACTTAATAGGATAAACATATCATCAACTTATTAATATATCAAAATAAATATGATCAACCTATTAACATGAAATAAATACGATCAACCTATTAACAAGAAATATATATGATCAACCTATTAACATGAAATAAATATGATCAACCTATTAACATGAAATTATGATCAATCTATTAACATATCAAAATAAATATGATTAACCTATTAACATATCAAAATAAATACGATTAACCTATTAACATATCAAAATAAATATGATTAACCTATTAACATATCAAAATAAATATATGATTTACCTATTAATATAACAAAAACAAAAAAAATATTACCAACCTATATTTATGCAATTTATATCACAATTAAAATTGGAATTGTTCTGCCTAGTCCACATTCTATAAGAATTTTCAATAAAATAAATTAATCAACACGTGTTAAAATTATAATTATTTATTTGAATGTTGTTTTTGAAAATATTATAGCACTTTTGCTTAAAAATTTGAACAATTTATTCCATAGTAGAGAATACAGTGTATATAGCATAGAACATAAATAGTATTAGTGAATCAATAAAAAATAGCAATTTAAGTATTTTATCAATTTTTATTGCTTCAAAATGTATTAAACATTTGTTCACAAAACAAATTATAATTCTATTTTCATTATTAATATGATAAAATAATAATTACTTTTTTTTTTAGTAAACAGTAAATATTTTTATTTCTTGAAAAAAAAATTAAATTCATTAACGGTGATCTTCATTATGAATTTCATAAAAATATTTAAGTCTGTATCGTAGTTTTTTCTTTAAAAGATTCATTTCCCACCATGCAATTTTCTTATCAGGGAGAAACGTGTAAAGAAGAATTCCATTGTTAACTTAAACAAGAACAACTCAGTTGAACATTATTCTTTTAAAAGAAGGTATATCTGTTGTTTAAGTTTGCTTTTTCTAATGGGCTATTCAGTATTTTCTAAATTTAAAGCTTTTTTCCTCTTGTTGATGCGAATAAATGTTTTTAATTTTAGAGCGAGCATTCAGTGAACGGCCATGTTGAACAGAAAGGTTTCTTTATGATAAAAAAGGATTAAATAATTAATGGTTTCTTTTTTCAAAAGAAAAAAAATGCATAATTTCCAAGTAAGACGCTGATGATTACTTTTTGTTGAATCCTCATTAGAAGATTTGTTTTAAATAATTTTCAAAATTCCATAAAAAAAGTCACCTTATATTGTTTTAAAAAATGTATTCTTCAAGATCTTCAAAAATACTTCTTGAAAATGAGATTCGTTAAAATTATTTACACTTCAATTTTTTTTTTAACATAAAGAGTAAGAAAATGTTTGTGAATAAAAAAAAGAATGTTTTTAAGTTATAATAAATAAAAAATAAAGATAACTTTATTGAAAACTGTATTCATTCAGTGAAGGCAACAATATTAATAAAATAATATAAATCATTTTCTTTTTCAATGAAATCTATTATTCCTCTTACTTATTATGCTAAATAGGACAAATTTCGAACATTTAATGATTATTGTAATTTAAAGAATTCATACATATTAGTTAATTAATAAGAAAAGCGGACAATTTCATTTTTAAAAAAATTTTAGAAAATTCTGTTTTTTATTTTCTCCAGAATTTTCAGAGAATTTGGGAAACTTTTCTCACTGACTGATTCTATTATCATATCAATGATAATGTTGGGGTTTATTAATGAAAGTTAGGAGTCTTCAAATAAGTAATTGCCCTGGAGTTGGGTTTCAAATTTGTCGAAATCAGCTGATAATGATCAGCTTTTCAATATCTTGCTAAGACCCGAAATAAATGTACCGTAATAAAAATTGTCAAGCTATTAATATACCGAAATAAATATTACCCACTATTAGCATACCAAATTAAATATTATAAACCTATTAACATACCAAATTAAATATTATCAACCTATATATATGTAATTTATATCACAATTAAAAAATTGTTCTGTCTATTTCTTGCTCTTTAAGTGTTTTCAATAAAATAAATTAATCAATACTTATTAAAATTATAATTATTTATTTGAATGTCGTTTTCGAAATTTTTTTTTTTGAAATTTTGTTCAGAAATTTGATAAACTTATTCTATGGAAAAGACTATAAAGTATTTAGCATAAAACAAATTATTATTTTTTGCATTTCTCCCATAATATTTTTCAATTACTATTTAATTATTTTATCAATATCAACTGCTTCAAAATGTATTAAACATTTGTTAAAAAAAAAATTTATAATTCTATTTTTCATTATTAATTTGATAAAATAATAATTAAACGTTTTTCAGTAAGCAGAAAATATTTTTATTTCCTGAAAACAATTAAATTCATTCTTTTCATTAACGATGATCTTCATTATGAATTTCATAAAAATAATTAAGTCTGTATCGTAGTTTTTTTCTTTAAAGATTCATTTCCCACAATGAAATTTTCTTAACGTGTAAAGAAAGAATTCCATTGTTAGCTTAAACAAGAACAGGTCAGTTGAACGTTATTATTTTAAAGAAGGTATCTGTTGTTTAAATTTGTTTTTCTAATGGGCTATTCAGCATTTTTCTTAATTTAAATATTTTTTTCCTCTTGTTGATGCGAATAAATGTTTTAATTCTTGAGAGCGTGCATTCAGTGAACAGCCATGTTGAACAGAAAGGCTTCTTTATTATTTAAAAAAAGGCTGAAAATAATTAATGGTTTCTTTTTTTCAAAAACCTGCTTTTCAAAAGAAAAAAGTATAATTTCAAAGTAAGAGCTGATGATTACTTTTGTTGAATCCTCATTATAAGATTTGTTTTAAATAATTTTCTAAAATTCCATAAAAAGTCACTTTCATTGTTTTAAAAGTGTATTCTTCAAGAACTTCTTCAAAAATGATTCATGAAAATGAGATTCGTTAAAATTATTTCCACTTCAATTTTTTTTTTAACGTTAAGAGTAAGAAAATGTTTATGAATGAAAAGAATGTTTTTAAGACATGAAAAAATAAAAAAACTAAAGATAACCTTATTAAAAATCAGTGAAGGCTACAATATTAAACAAATAATATTAATTTTTAAATAATAGAATTTTTTTCAATCACATAATGCATTTCAATATCAATTATTAGACAATTTCTATTATCTAATATGCTAGGTAGAAAAAAATTTCAAAACCATTTCATATTGAATGTAATTTAAAGAATGCATTCATAAGGGGTTTTTTTAATCATAAATAAAACAAATAAATTGATTTTTTGTTAATTTTTAGGCAATTCTGTTTTTATTTTTCTCTGAAACATTTTTCAGAGAATTTCAAAAATTTCTCCTCATTTAATTTATTCTATTATCATTGATATATGTGGATTGTTGTTCATTAATAGAAGTTATGGGTCTTCCAATAAGAAAATACCCTAAAGATATGGGTCTTCCAATAAGAAAGTACTCTAAGGTCATGTGGGTCTTCCAATAAAAAATACCCTGCAGTTGTCCTTCAAATGCCCTTCAAAATTGTCAAAATCAGTTGAAAATGATCAGTTTCTTCCATTTGGTGTTTGCTAAGATAGTAATTACTTTCAAATACTCGCTGTGGACAAATTTAAAAGAAACTATTCTGAATTCTTAAGATTTCAAATATCCATATTTTGTTGTCTTTCAGATTTCTACAGTTATAGATAAACCTAAAACTATTCGAATACATTTTTAAAAAATCCTTAATAGTTTTAAAAAGGACATTATGAAACAAAACATTTTGGGTGGTTACAAAAAAGCATATGTCCATACCCACAGAGGATCCCTTTTTTTTTTTCAATTCCTACTATTAGTTCACACTCTCTCTATATATATCTTGTTCAAATTTTTAATCGTTCATAAATTACTTTTTATTCATCCACTCAAGTTCAAATACATTTTTTTAAATGGATTGGATAGAGTGTAGTTTGATGGACACTGATGTGGATAGTTTTTCAAATATTAATTCATTAATTAAATTTAATTAATTAATTTTAGTTTTATGTGGGAGAAAAAATGTTCTCTTATATAAGATATTTAGCAGGATATAAATTCACGAATAAATACCGTCAGTGGCGAAGAGTGTAGATCGCTGGAAAAATCGCTCTTTTTTCATTCTGGGTTCTAGTCTGAGTCAAAAGGAGGGAACAAAATGGGAAATGAAACATGTGAATAAATGAGAGAGAATTTTTCCTAACTTAAAAAAATGAATTAAAATTATTTATAAAGGATTTTTCTGCAATATAGTGAAAAAAGTAGGAATTGACTTTAAATTTTTTTTTTATATTGCTTGTTAATTGTAAAATGTAAGATTCTGAACGATGTAGCCCTACTTCGCATCTAATAAAATCCATGGTAATGGAATTATATATCAGGTGTACCACCTGTTTTATTTAACTTGCATGTTAATGATAAATTAATGTTTATTAATCATTAATCATTAAATCGTTATTTATTCTCTTCAAAATTAGATTTTTATTTACAGTTGAAATACTTATATACTAAATATTAGATTACCTTATCCATATGAAGCAATATCGTAAAGCTAAATGAAGATTTACTATGGCATATAATATATATTATTATTAAAAATTCAAAGCATATAAATTAAAAATTCATAGCATATAAATTAAAAATTCATAGCGTATAAATTAAAAATTCAAAGCATATAAATTAAGAATTCAAAGCATATAATTTTAAAATTCATAGGCATATAAATTAAAAATTCAAAGTATATAAATTTAAAAATTCATAGCATATAAATTAAAAATTCATAGCATATAAATTAAAATTCAAAGCATATAAATTAAAAATTCATAGCATATAAATTAAAAATTCATATATAAATTAAAAAAGCAAAGGCATATAAATTAAAAAAACAAAAGGCATATAAATTAAAAAAAGCAAAAGGCATATAAATTAAAACAAAATTATGTAAATTAAAAAGAAAATAAAAAAAAACACATTTCATTGTAAACAAAAATTCCATGCTTTTACTGATCTTGTACTTTAAAGAAATTTTATTATTTTCCGCACAAACATATTGTTGAATTTCGGGAATTAAAATTAAATTGAAGTTGAATACAACTGCAGTGAAACCTGTTTTTGTATGGGGGAAAAGGACAGCATAAAAAGAATTCACATAAAAACAATATCTTGAAACTTTATAAGTAGCTATAAAATACATTGTTTGCAATACATTAAAAAATTATGCGGTCAATAGACACCCGCATAAAGAAAGTTCCACATAGAAAATATGTAAATCAAAACCTCATGATGTAGCACTACCTTGCATTTCAATAACAGTCGTGGTAATGGAATTATATAATACCAGGTGGGCCATCTGCTGGATTAGCTAACTTTCATGTTATTGATAAATTCGTATCCAAATATTACTCGTTAGATATTCTGTTACAAAATTAGAGATTTTTATTCAAATACTTAAATATAAATATAAATATATGAAGCAATACCATAAAGCTAAATGAGGATTTACTTTTAAATACACTAAATTATTATCAAAAATTACTTAATACTATATTTTAATATAATATATTAATATCATATAATTTAGAAGAAAATGAAAAAAATAGACATTTTATTTAGAAAAAAAAAAAATTCATGTATTTGAGATCTTGCACTTTAAAGAAGTTTATTACATTTCCACACAAATATGTTTTGAATTTCTCGGAACATTAAAAATAAATTGAAATAAAATAAAACTGCGCGGTATAAATATAAAAAGTGACCAAGATGTATAAAAATTATATCTTGAAACTTTATACGTAACTATAAAATATATTGTTTACAACACATTAAAAAAATATGTGGTAGACGCATAAAAAATATAAATCAAAATATTAATATCGCACACCCTTTCAACTAATAAGATTCGTGGTAATGGGGTGATATAATATCAGGTGAGCCATCAGTTGGATTTTTAAAATTTGCATGCTGTTTTTCAACCATCCGTTTCATTTTAACTTTAAATCATAATATGCATTTTTTGGAATTTTTATATACCACACAAATAAAAATCGCATAAAAACCTCTCAAAAAAAGGATCGCATAAAGTTTGTATTTATTAGAACACTATCTTTTGACTGTATTTATTAAAGCAGTATATTAGAACATTATTATATGCACACAGTATATATGAACACGCATAACTGCATTCATTAGAACATTATGATATGAACGCAGTACATATGAACACGTTTAACTGCATTTATTAGAAAATTGTGATCTGAACTTAGTACAAATGAACACGCATAACTGCATTTATTGGAACACTATATTTTTGTACTTTCAGATGCCTCAGTGCCTTGAGATGTTCGGGTGTAAAAATTAAGTTAATTGCGTATTTTCCTCCGTCCATTAATCTTGTTACTTCTGATGATGTTATATTCCAAAACAATTTATCAACCACAATTCGTTGATCTTATTACATCCTTCAAGAACAATGAAAGGACAAAGACTTAGATAGAGACAAGCCAGAACTAAAACGTATAAAACCTACAGTTTATCTGAAGGTTTATTCTGGAATTTTTCTGGAAAAAATTATCCCACTGTTGAAACACTTGATACTATTCTTTTTTAAATTCGCTCCCGCTCTCTCTTCATCGCATTGTTCTTCTCCAACGGTTTCCTTAATGGCCCATGGAGACTATTAATTTTGATTAAGCTAATTACAAACTTTCAAGCAGAGACAGGAAATAACGATGCTGATGCTGCCATCAGTCAATTTTCTGTTTCTTTATTTTTTATTTTGTTTTGCTAGTTTTCCATGGTGATGTTTTTTTTCCACACCAGTTTGTGCTTGGGAAATTGTTCTGAAAGAGCTCTCCAGGTCTCTTGTTGGATCATCTCAATTCATTTCCTACCATGTGGAAGACTGAATGTCTGAAATGGTGAAAGATTCTATTGTTGTAGATGTTTCGAATGAGAGAGTATAATCTCGAAGTTTTCATAGCATGTTAGGTAACTTTTAAAAGGGTGATTTAATTATACAACGAATGGTAAAGCATTTTTTGTTTTTTTATTCAGGTGCTATCATGGCAATATATTAAAGTGAAAATAATGCATTTAAATGAAAATTGTTTTAAAAAAATAAATAAAGAATCGTTTTGTGTGCTAATTTGATAAGTAAATATACAATAGTTTGAATTACTGCTAGTGAAATGCTAAAATATTTATTTTAAAAAGATTTCGACCAATTTTTACTACGCTTAGTTAATTATACTTTATCAAGGACGTTTCTCCTTTATAATCTATTGTTTTTCACTGTATACATGAACAACATTTTTATAAGAAAATAAATTTTTACTTATTTATATTTTTAAAAAATTAAAAGGAAACAATTTTTGGATAAAAGATTATTAAATGTAATATAAAAATATGATAAATAACTATTTATATAGATTAAGATACAAACATCGTTTGCCATCAGTCCAATTTTCGGTTTTTTTTTTATTTTGTTTTTGCTAGTTTTCCACGGTGTTTTTTGTTTCCCACACCAATTTGTACTTGGGAAATTGTTCTGAAGAGCTCTCTAGAACTCTTGTTGGATCATCTCAATTCTCTTCCTCCCGTGTGGAAGACCGAATGTCTCAAATGGCGAAAGATTCTATTGTTGTTGATGTTTCATGTGAGAGTAGAATCTCGGTTTTCATAGCATGCCTTGCATTTCAAATCCTGTTTAGTTGACTTTTTAAAAAAGTGATTTAATTATACAATGAATAATAAAGTATTTTTGTTTGTTTTATTCAGGTGCTATCATGGCAATATATTAAAGTGGAAATAACGCATTTAAATGAAAAATTATATTAAAATAAATGAAGAATAGTTTCAGTTTTAATTTCAATTTCAACTTCAATTAAATTGAAATTGAAATTGAATACAACTGCAGCGAAATCTGTTTTCATGCAGGGAAAAAGACGGCATAAAAGAAATCACATATAAAACCATATCTTGAAATTTTATAAGCAGCTGTAAACTATATTGTTTACAACACATTAAAAAATATGTGGTAGATAGGAACCGCATAATAAAATTCTCGCATAGAAAATATGTAAAATCAAAACCTCAATATAGCACAACCTCTCATCTAATAAAATTCGTGGTGATGGGATGATATAATATCATGTGAGCCATCAGTTGGATTTTAAAAATTTTGCATGCTTTTTTGACATCCATCCGTTTCATTTTTGAATTACAGTTTTTAATTAACTTTAAAGCATAATATGCATTTTGAAATTGTTTTATATACCGTACAAAAAAAAAATCGCATTAAAAACCTCTCAAAAAAGGACCGCAAAGAGCCTGTATTTATTAGAACAATATGTTGTGACTGTATTTATTAAAGTAGTATAATAGAACATTATTATATGCACACAGTATATATGAACACATAACTGCATTTATTAGAAAATTGGGATCTGAACACAGTACAAAGAACACGCATAACTGCATTTATTGGAACACTATATTTTGTACTTTCAGATGCCTCAGTGCCTTGAGATGTTCGGGTGTAAAAATTAAGTTAATTGCGTATTTTCCTCCGTCCATTAATCTTGTTACTTCTGATGATGTTATATTCCAAAACAATTTATCAACCACAATTCGTTGATCTTATTACATACTTCAAGAACAATGAAAGGACAAAGACATAGTTAGAGACAAGCCAGAACTAAAACGTATAAAATCTACAGTTTATCTGAAGGTTTTATTCTGCTATTTTTCTGGGAAAAATTATCCCACTGTTGAAACACTTGATTCTATTCTTTTTAAATTCGTTTCCACTCTCTTCGTCGCATTGTTCTTCTCCAACGGTTTCCTTAATGGCCCATGGAGACTATTAATTTTGATTAAGCTAATTACAAACTTTCAAGCAGAGACAGGAAATAACGATGCTGATGCACTGCCATCAGTCCAATTTTCTGTTTCTTTATTTTTATTTTGTTTTCCACGGTGATTTTTTTTTTCCCACACCAGTTTGTGCTTAGGAAATTGTTCTGAAGAGCTCTCCAGATCTCTTGTTGGATCATCTCAATTCTCTTCCTCCCACGTGGAAGACCGAATGTCTGAAATGGCGAAAGATTCTATTGTTGAGGTTTGGAATGAGATAATAGAATCTCGGTTTTCATAGCAGGGCTTGCATTTCAAATCCTGTTAGGTGACTTTTAAAAGTGATGATTTAATTATACAACAAATGGTAAGCCAGTTTTGTTCGTTTTTATCCAGGTGCTATCGTGGAAATAAGGCATTTGAAAGAAAATTAGTTTTAAAATAAATAAAAGAATTGTTTTGTGTGTGTTCATTTGATACAGTAATAGGTAATAGTAATTGGAATAGTAAGAGATAATTGAGTTGCCGATAATCAAATGCTAAATTTTTACTTTGATAGATTGATCCAAGATTTAGATCGATTTAAGTTTAGTTAACTGTATGCACTGATGATGCATATTATATGCTGGATGCACTGTCATCAGTCAAATTTCCAACTTCTTTTTTTTATTTGGTTTTGTTTTGTAGTTTTCCACGGTGATGCTTTTATTTTCATACATCAGTTTGTGCTTTTGAAATTGTTCTGAAGAGTTCTACAGATCTCTTGTTGGGTCATCTCAATTCTCTTCCTCCCATGTGGAAGACCGAATGTCTGAAAAGGCGAAAGATTCTATTGTTGTTGATGTTGATGTTTCCAATGAGAGAATATAATCTCGTTTTTATAGCTTGTTAGGTGACTTTGAAAAGGGGTGATTTAATTATACAACGAATGGTAAACCATTTATGTTGCTTTTATTCGGGTGCTATCATGGCAATAGATTGAAGTGGAAATAATGAATTTGAATGAAAATTGTTTAAAATAAATGGAGAATAATTTTGTGTGTGTTCATTTGATAAGGTAACAGACAATAGTATTTGTAATAGTAATAAACAATTGAATTGTCAATAGTTAAATGCTAAAATATTTACTTTGAAAAATATTTTGATTGATTTTTAAAGTTTAGTTAATTGCACTTTAACAAGGAAGTTTTTCTTTTTATAATCTATTTTTTTATTATTTACTTGAACTACATTTTACACAAAAATAAATTTTTATTTATTTAATTAATTTAAAAAATAAGAAAAAAATTTTTGAGTAAAAGATTGAATATAATATAAAAATATGATAAATAACTATTTATAGAGATTAAGACACAAACGCTATTTATGCATTGCTGAGAAAAAATGTAATTTATGATTATTGTGCACTTGTTGTTACGCAAAATAGTAAAGACAAAGACAAAAAAAAAATGGAAATAAAAAGTAAAAAAAAGAAACATTCTCAAAAAATGTTTGTTAATATCATTATTTCTAAAATTGTGGCAGTCGCGCTTCTCTGGGGAAAATTACCTGGGACGTGTCGCGTGGGAGAAAAAAAAAAATGGCGAACCAAGAAGTCGAGTTCGAAGTTGATGAAATGAATGGCCACCAGTAATAAAGGAAGAACATACATTAAAAGAAAGTTGCAAGAACGTACAGGAAAGGTGCTAGGCAGTTGGTCTTAGAATTTCGAAAACAGATTGGTTTGGTTTGGTTTGTCGCTCTACGGTCTTCTTGTGCACACGAGGGCTGAGCAGACCGGGGCCTACAGTTTAAAGGGGATTCTGAAAAGCTACAAACATCCTCGGCACTTCCGGGATTCGAAAAGAAAGGATCGGTCAAAGTTAGAGAGAATCACCAAGATCCAACAAGTTGCATACAAGTTATATGTATATATGTGTTTTCTTGATATTAAGTCTTTTGTTATTTAATTAGTTTGAGAATTACGCGTTTCGTGCATGAACTATATCTGTGCTATGTATCTTTTTGAGCATATTTGTTACAGTAATATGTTTCATGTTTTGTTTCATAGGCACTTCTGTAGCAACATCGTCATTTGAGTGGCTGATCTGCTTTTCCTTGAGGCTCCAGTTGTGGCAGATGAGCTAATGTGCACCTCTCGGGCCTCTGTCTTGGCGTGTAGTGACGAAACTGGTGAACCCAGAAGAATCAGAAAGCAAGAATAAAAAAGAATGGCCACCAGTGATTAAGAACGAAAGAATAAGCCATTAAAAGGGCTAGGTAACTGATATTTGGAATTCGAGCTGAGAGGGCTTGTGAAAGTTGTCATGATACAAAAAGTTTGCAACTACTTCCGAGTATCGTTATCGTGTGATAAATTGCGTCTGTACACATTATACATTGATGGTTTATATTGATAGTACATTATAAGATTTTTCATTGTAGATAATTTCTACAATGATAGATTCTTCTATGATAGATAGTTCTTCTTTCTATCATAGATGAGATGATCTTCGATAGATGAGTTCCTTACTTTGTCGAATTAAAGGCATATGATATTCCATGAATAAAAAGTAATTTTTTCAATTTCTAAAGCACATTTTTTGCCTTTTTTATGCAAGATCTCAATGAAACTATTAAGGGTAATTTTACAGATTATGTCTCCTTTGGCTTTCAAAGAAATTTCTGTTTTTCTGTAAGATCTAAAATTAGGCTGCCTGTTTCTGAACATATATAGCAAGCCCTTCTCGTGATTTTAAGGCAAATATTGAATGGAGAATACAAATCCTTTGAGTGCAAATGATCTTGATAGAGCAATTGAAAGCTCATGTGTGGTAATTAACACGTCTTCCAATATATTCGGATATGCTCTATCGGATGTAAGTACGGAGAATATGGAGGCTAAATATTTCGTTTTCAAGTATCTCGGATACTCCAGCTCTCTTGTGAGGACATGCATTATCATCCAAGTTCCATGGACTCGCTTCCCATGAAATGAAGAAAATGGCACAGATTCTCGATGTAATACCAAAGTGATGTAGTTTAACATTTTTGAAATAGATTGCAAGTACATCTTGTGATTTTGCATATTCCACAGTCAAACTATAACTCATTGGCCATTATGTTAACTGTATCATGTACATTCTGGGAATTTGTTTTATTTTTTCTTGTTAACTGCATCATGGAATAAGAAACTATTACCAGAGTGATACCGAACATTCTGGTCATGATTGCTTTCTGTTAATGGTATCGTGAGCAGTCTAGTAATGGTATAATATACATTAGGATAATGGTTTCTTTCTCTCATCGTTCTGTTCATTCTAATATCATAGCTGGTTCTCATATCATTTTGAAAAATGGACGAGCTAAATATTTTGCTATTGTCGTCCATTCATTTATACAAACTTTTTAGTTGATTGTGACGTATTTAAAATGGATTTCAAAATGAAATTTAAAAAAAAAATGACGAAAATTGATGATAAAAAGTTTAGCTTTCGGAGATAGGACTGCGAATTTTAAAAATAATCATGAAAGGAATTTTTGAAAATGGATTAGTTCAGTAAAAAAAAATTAATATTGATAACTTAGAGATTCCTTTATGAATTTTCTATAAATTGATAAAAATATTAAAAGAAGGGGTTGGGGGTGGAAGGGTTTGTAGTGGATAATTGGAATAATATAGAAACATTATTTTGTGAATTATTTCCATGTCTCGTTTGGGCCTAATAAAATTTATCAACTTTAAATGAAGATAACTGTACAGAGATTATATAAATTCTGTATAAATACCAAATAATAATTCATTTAACAAATTTGTTTGGAAAACTTTTAAATATGTGTCTCTCTCTGAATCGGCAAGTGGAAAATGTCAGACCAAATATGTCCCAGGATCCTTTAATTAATTAATTCTGCAATTAAGTTATTCCACTTGAAAAACGTTTGAGTATTATTTGTATAGTGTTAAATAACTGGTTTTGAATCTATTTGGTGCTTGAGAGTAGGGAATTGTTGGGCTTGCTACATTTTGTGAGACCATGAATCTATGGAAGGCTGCTTGTTAATGGAAATCATGCAAAAACAATACAAGCCAACGCAATTTAATCGCAAATAAAATACTAAAATACTTTGGAAAACATGAGAAAATCAATAGGATTTGTAAAGTGTGTAGCATATCCGGTCAGATTTTGTTTAATTAGACTGGTAACATACATTTCCCTATAAGATTAAATTGCATGTATCTAAATTCCTTGTGTATGGTAACCCATCTAAGGCCTCCAGCAGCCTATTGGCAGAATAGCTGAATATTGACCAGCTTTGCAATTTCAGAGTATCGGTTTTTGACATCTTTTGACCAATTGATCGACTATAACTATCTCATTCAAACTATTTCTTTATATAAAGTTCAACCTTCAACGACCTTTTATGACTTCGAAATAATACATTTCAACAATCTTTTGTGTTGTAGCAACTTAAGCAACATTTTTCTCAGTGTTGAATGTCTCCCATTTCACAAATTAGTGTTGCTAATTAATAAATATGAGCAGAAGTTATGTGCAAAATAATCTGACTAACTGCATAAGAGACATTTGAATTATATATTCTCTTTCAAAATATTAGAAAAAAAACTTTCATACGTATATCAAAATAGGTAGTTTATATTTATATTATAACCTAATACAAACAGTCTTTTGGCTCTGATCCAGAATCTTTTGAATCACTCCAGAATTCCCTCCTCTAATGAAGCTGAAATCAAACAGACGGACTG
Source organism: Caerostris extrusa (assembly GCA_021605095.1). Lineage (NCBI taxonomy): Eukaryota > Metazoa > Arthropoda > Arachnida > Araneae > Araneidae > Caerostris > Caerostris extrusa. The sequence continues at coordinate 169,945 of BPLR01006274.1, forward strand.
CAAATCCTCCTTGAAACTCGCTTTCCTCGATTTAATTTCAATTTGCACCGAAACATTGCATTACCTATCATTACTCAATAATTTACCAGCCTTGACATTCCAAGAATTTGATTGCTCGAGTTAAGCGAACAACGAGTAATGAATTCTGCAACTGATCCGAATTTCAGCACTTCTATGGAGCAGCAGCAATTCGTCCTTTATTCCAATCAGAGACAAAAAAAGGACACAAGTTTAGCCTCCCAAAAGCAACTTCTCTACGAAAATCAGTTTACAGTTCATTCAAGTTAGGAGTTTGTAATTGATTTCATCATGATACAAAGAATTGTCTTTCATTTGCTTAATTTTCTAAAAATTCAATAGAAGGTAATTTTCCTCAGTCTAAAGGCTAAAGACAAAGACAGTCTAACACAAGTTTTGTTCACTGACTTAATGAGATAATGCGTTCATTGAAGTCGAATTTCAATAACGGAAAAGACTCGAATTATTTTCTCAGACACAATTGAAGTTAAGTATCGATTATTTAATGCATTAGAAGATGGCTGATGTAAAATATCACAATGCGTTTCCTTTATTCTAATATTTCCTTTTAATATTTCGATTGAGAAATTTTCGTTGAATTATGCGGTATAGTGAGTAGGTTTAATTTTGTGCGCATAGATTTTTAATAAACCACATTAATTAAAATAATTTAATTTTTAACAAAATCAACAAGTAAATAGAGGGATTTTATTCATGAATCCCATTTTCTGTATATTGTTCTAGGGCAATGGCTGCCTAACTTATTAAGTCTATTATCCCACTTTTCAGATAAGAAATTACACAGCAGAAAGGTTTGGGTCATTTTGTGATGTATACAGTCATTTTGTGCACACTTTAGGCTAACTAGACTGGAACATACATTTTAATGTGGATTCCGAACCACCAAAAAACATCTATGCTACAGCCAATATTTGAACCTGAGGCCTGTGATACCAGGGTTAGAGCGCTAGCCAATTGGCCATCAGCCCGCCTACACAGCAGGAAATCTACCTTCTTTAAACAAAAGATAGATTTTAAAATATTGTGTCATTTTGTGTATTATACTTACGTCATAAAACAAATTTGTTATAAATAAGACCTCTTGAAGCTTACGATAATAAAATTGTTTATTAAAATAACTCGCAGTAACATTCGCATTACACGCATAAAAAATAAGTTAATGAAATATAATATAGAAATAAAAATAATGAACAACATTAAAAATTGGTCCTAATGAGAAATGTGACATATTAGCTGTTATTAATGCCTTTTAGTCAACACTATTCTTAAATTCGATACCCTCGTTTACCATTTCTTACTCATTAAGGCATTGAGGCTGACTTCACCATCTGTTTGTTACAACTTCTGTAGGTTTATGTGGATAATATAACAAATTGACAATTTGTCTAAAGAGTTACGAAACAGTTGGAACTTGTACAAAAGAGGTTTTCTAAAATGTCTTATTTCCTCTTTTAAAATTTTGTCATCCCGTTACTTTTATTAAACACTTCCAAATACAAGGTTTGGTTTTGGTTTGTCGCTCTACGGTCATCTTATGCACTCTTTTGGGCTAAACAGACCGGGACCTACAGTTTAACGTGGATTCCGAACCACTCACAAACATCCATGGCACCGCCAGGATTCGAACCTGAAACCTGGGATACCAAAGACCAGAGCGATAGCCACGTGGCCACCAGGCCGCTCTCCAAATACAAGGAGTTCTGTATAAATGATCTTCACTGTGCCAAAGGTGGTGGTATTTCCAACATTGTGAATCTGTGTTCTAGAGTTTCTTACAAAACACACAACACCTTCCAGTAAATTTTTTTTTTTTGCCTGACAAATTATTTTGTTTAGTAATGTATTGAAAAAAATCTGTAAAATGCAAAATGGATATTTTTATTCGTAAAGTTTTTGTTGTCAGAATATTCATATTAGTGCAAATAAGTATCAAAATCTTTTTATATTAAGCCAAATAGATTCGCACTTCGATAACTAGTTCGGACGGACTACATGTTGATCACTTTTGGCAAATAATTATTCTCAATGTCAAAAATCATTTATTTTATTTTTCTTCTCCAAACATCATAACCACAAGCAAACACAAACAACACTAATTTTCTTTTTTGCCACTAGGGAATCGGTGATCACAGGTGCCAAATACCTAAGATTATGCGTACAAGACCAACAGACGCTTCAACATTTCAGTGAATATTTCCCGGATGACATATTAGAAGAGATTTTTGTTCTAAGTAAGTGATATTACTTCAGTATAAGAGCAAATCTAATCATACATGTAAGTATCATTCAAGGACAATATGTCTATTTCACATGTTATTTTAATGAAATTACTGACAGACAGTAACTAATTTACAAATATGAAAAAACTACAGTATGCATTGAAATTTATAACGAATATTATGATTGAAAAAATTAAGATTATGGATATCATAATATGCATAAAGCTATTGTTTATAGAACACAGGGTATAAAATCCTCAGGTTCGTTGAATGATCAATCGTCTACAGATGGGAACGACTTCAAATAATCAAATACCAGAAAATTATGATAATCCAAATAATTTTTATGCTGTAAAATTTCTAGAATCTTCAGCTAAAAGAAAAACTTGGGTCCAATCAATCCCATACACGCATAAAAATCATTCCATCCCATCCCATGAAGATTAAATGAATATAAAATAAAGCATAATTAATTTAATGAACTTGATTTATCCAGTTAGCTACATCAAAAATTAACTGTTTAAAAATTATGGGACATTAATAATATTATTATAACAATTATTACAATAACATTACGTATTATTATAATAATTTGTTAACGTTGAATAAATCAAATATTAGTATAACATCATTAATTATAATTTTCTTCGTTAGGTTTGCATGTCATTGTGTTTTAAATTATTGATTTGCCTAAAGTTTTCGAACAGGCAATGTCTTTAATCTAAAAAAAATTAGTAATCTCATTACTTATTTTTTTTTAACATCTTTGTGTTTTTCTTTTGAAATAAAAACTAATTTGTATTATATGTAGATATTTCGCCTTATATAACTATGTTCAAAAGGGAAGACCGGGACCTAAATTTAAAATTCCTGTGGCTTATGGAACTTTCAATTTTTCTTCCGTTTTAGGTTCTGTCACTGTCCTGACAACTCTGTGAAATTTGATGTCAAAATATATCATTAGTGCGCTGAGTTGCAGGCCGGTTTCCAAATACAGGAGATTATTATCATCCTCAATGATCTTGATGTGCCAAAGGTGGTGGTATTTCCAAATTGACATTAAATTTTGTTCTAGAGTTTCTTACATTGTTACACAACACCTTCCAATAAATTTTTTTTGTTGGCTGACAAATTATTTTGTTTAGTAATGTATTGAAAAAAATCTGTAAATGCAAAATGGATATTTTTATTCTAAAGTTTTTGTTGTCAGAATATTCATATTAGTGCAACTAAGTATCAAAATTTTTTTATATTAAGACCAAATAGATTCGTGCTTCGATAACTGGTTCCACGGACTACATGTTGATCATATTTGGCAAATAATTATTTTCAATTTCAAAAATCATTTATTTTATTACTGAACATCATTTACATCATTTATTTTTATTACTGAATGCGCCAGCTCACACTGCATTGTTTCTTCGTGACCCTTTCGCCACAAATGAAACCCATATCGTTCCATAACCACCCTATTCACACCTTCGACTTCTGACCATTCCGTAAATTCAAAAGAACACTCGGCGACACCGTTTTGAGTCGAGTGAATTTCAACTTGAATCGCTGCGCGCTTTGAAGGCCATCACTGGCGATGACTTTTTAGCATGCATTGAGGATTGGAAAAAAAAATTGCCATAAGTGCATTGTGTCCGGAGGGGATTACTTTGAAGGCGATGAAATAAATTTGGAAGAATAAATAAAGAGTTTAAAAAAAAAATGGTTTTTAGTTTTTGGACACAATAGTATGATCACGGGTTCTAGGACTTAGTCTAGATGTTGCTGTCGATGAAGTGGGATAAGAAACAATATAAAAAATTATGGTTATTATGTTAATGTTAAATAAATCTGATGTTGGCACAACACCGTTACTAATATTTTATTCATGAGTTTATATATGTCCTTGTGTTTTAAATTATTGGATTAATATTTCCGAATGGCAACGTCTTTAATTTAAAAAAATCGTTTGACTAATATCCTTTTTTTTTTCCTACATTGAAATGTTCCTATTGAAATAAAAATCAATTTCAATAAGAAAAAAATCGTAATAAAAATCAATATCTACATATATTAATCTACCATTTATTTTGAAATAAAAATTAATATCAACATATAATATTATTATTCCATATAGTACTAACAAAACATTTATTAGTATGTTTAGATATTGGCTCAGTTTATCTATGTCAAAATGATTATTCTTTACAGACTATGACAACTATTCTTTTTCTATTGCCACGAAAAATATAAATAGGTTAAACTGAAAATAGTTTTTTTTTTTCCGTTTTGCTTGATGGAAGGACAAAACTATTACACAATAACCTTGTGGGCAACATTAATTTCTGTATGCTTAATCTACTTATGTTCGTCTTGGTCCATAAAAATTTTGTGGAATAGTGTCGAATAAGTGATTAGAAGCCCACAGATGAGAATATAAAATTTATAATGCGAGTGTGCCATCGATTTTACCATTAACAGCCCAAGTAGGCGTGACTGGAAATAAATGGATTCCACTTTCTATCGTTAACATTCATTTTGGATCCATTTGGAGTGCTACAATCTCGCTAAATCTCTTCTGGGGGAAAATTCTTTCTCAAGTTGTTTAAGGTATTATCTGAACATATAAAGAAGGTTCTCTATTTTCATGGAAATACATCCTCTTGATAGCCCTTCGGGGAGAGTGCTTGCAGGGCGAGTTGATAGCTGTTGCTGCAGTAAGAAAATGAAAATGTATGGCTTAACTTTAATTTGCGCATCAACTGTTTTTAATTCTATTCGTAAGAGTGTTGTAGTAAACAAAGTTTTTTTTTTTTTTTTAATTTGTTTTAGAATATTGATTATATTTGGATAATTTGCATCATTAAAATATACGTATACTCTTCCATCGTTATTAGAAAGTATTAAAAATTTAACTATTATAAGGTTTATTACATTGATTTACTCAGTTTTGCTTTGAGGTTTGGTTTGATTTGTCTTGGCACGTCGCTCTACAGTCATTTTGTGCCCACTTTAGGCTAAATAGACTTGGAACTGCTGTTTAATGTGGATTCCGAATCACTAACAAACATCAATGCCACCACCAGAATTCGAACCTTTGCTTTGAGGAGTCTGAAAACTGTTCTACCAGCTATTCAGAGGAATGGTAAACATCGTGTTTAAAGGCGGAAATAGACAAATCTATTATTTGTTAGGGGTGATAGTAAGTCATATGAGATGCAAATCAATTTTGAAAGAACAAAAGAATAATATTTAATGTGGATTTTCTTAAATTTAATTTTCTTTACATGTAATTTAAAATTTTAATTATTAAAAATTAAAATTTTTTGTAATTTAGAATTTTTCTGAAATTATAGTTATCTCCCATAACATCACTCTTTAGAATTCTTCTGAATTAGCCATTGGCCAAATTTTCAGCTATAGCTGGCCAAACAGTGTTATTTGTTGGTACAAAATAAACCGAAATCACTGAAAACTCTACAAATGGCTGATTTACTATCTTATATATGCTTATAAAGGTAATATATCACTTAAAATTATGCAATTATAAGTGAAGTTATATTGCTTATAGTTATATAGTGTATTGCTTCATGATCTTTTATATATCAAATTTAGCTATTTGTTACCATTATTTTTGTAAGGAGGAATATTTATGGCCCCACATTTTGCTTCTATGTGACTTAGAAGCAATGAGCATTAATAACAAAGAATGAAATAATGTGAAATAAAATTAATAATTGTAATTTTTTTCATTTTACTTTGTTTCATATATATTAGAACATAGAAAAAACAAATCGTTTTACTCACATCATTAAAATTGTAATAGTTGCCATGTATATACATAAATGTAGGTACTTATAACCAAATTAAGAATTTTAACTATCTTCTAAATAAATAAATATTACAATCGACAACATAATTTTTAAATAAAGGTAAAGAAATAAAAGAAATTTTAAGAAATTAAACTTTTAAAATAATGAATGAAATTTTGCAGATAAAAACATGTGTAAATAATTGATTAAATTTTATATCCCAATTTTATAATTTTACTTTCATATTTGAGACAATTTTTCAATGAATTTCCCATGTTAATGAATGTTGCTTGAAGTAAAGTAAACTTTGTTTAATTAATTTTAATGGGAAATTAACTTTAGATGAAGTGTTTTAAATATATTTTGTTTGTATCAGAAAATGTTGATGCTGATTTATTTTTAATGGCTTAATAAATAGTTTAATATTAATTAACAATTAAAATTAAATTAAATTAAATTGATTAATTAATAATAAAATATTAACTTAAGTCAATATTCTTTTGTTATACAATCCCTTTTGATTTTAATTTAATTTAAATAATGATAATTATTGATAAATAATAATCATATTAATTAATATTTAATCGATATCATTTAATTTTAATTGTTAATTAATATCAAATTATTTACTAAATTACTACTATTGAATATGCATTAGTATTAACATTCTGATTCAAACGAAATAAATTTTAAACACTTCATCGACAGTCAGTTTCCCTATTCAGATTAGGCAAATAAAGTTTACTTTTACTTCAGGTAACATTCATTAGCATGTGAAATTGAAACATTAAAATATTATACGACAAAAGCAGCTGTTTCTATCTGTATATAAACACATTCTTCTGCAACTAAGGACTAGAAATGCTGTAATTAAGAAACCGTAAACATAAGACTTGTTGCATTGTTTATTGTCTTTAACAAACTTTGTGTTTGTTCGAAAAGAGATCTTTATGCGGTTAAAGTTAAGACTGGGAAAGTGAAACTATAATGGCTTTTATTTATTGAAAATAAACACTGAGATGCTCACCGTTTTCAGTACCCAAGTATTATTATCAGGGAGGGGGTATACAAATTTAAACAAGATCTAAAATTTTTCAACAGTGTAGAAAATAATTAGTTGATGCTAGCAACTTTCAAAAGGACTAGTATTGGCTGAAAAATTAACTATTACTATATGCGTAAATGTAAATTATTATTTTTAAAATTTATTTCAGGGAACATTTTCAATTCCTTCTATTAGCTCGCACTCTCCCTATATATATATCTTGTTCAAATTTTCAATCGTTCATAAAATAGTTTTTATTCATCCACTCGAGTTAAAATAATTTTTTTTGAACTTGTAGTGGATGACACTTGACGTTAATACAGTTTTTCAAATATTAATTCAGTAGTTAAATTTAATTAATTAATTTTAGTTTTTTTAGATTTAAGTTGCATATATCTACCAATAAATGGGGCTAAATAAACTTAAAAAATGAATGAAAATTATTTATAAAGAACTTTTGGCAATATAGTGAAAAAAAAAAAAAAATAGGAATTGACTCAAAAATTTTTTTTTATATTACTTGTTTTTACTTTTTTTTTTAAATTGATAGTGTAAGAATATTCATTAATTAAAAATGTAAATAAGATCAAAAGAATTTTATTTACTTATTAGTTTTAATTAACAAAATAAATTGCATGTAAATAAAATAAATCTGATTCAATTACGGTATTTAAATTTATAGATGAGATTAGATCATTTATTTATTTTAGATTAGATCAATTTATTTAATTTATATATGAGACTTAGATATTTTAATTTATTGATAACAGATGAGATTTGGTTATTTTAATTTATTGATATATATGAGTTTTAAAATTGTTATTAACTTAAAACTAAATTCAAATTTCGGACAAATGCTAAGATATTTGTGAGAATATTAACTAACTTATTATTAACATCACTTATTATTAACGAATTAATACTGTCATTAATTATTTTTTTCCCAAAATGTGACAAAAACAACGATTCAAGCATTATGAAAACTTATCATAAAGACTCTTTATTTATATAGATAGTGATATAGATATCAAATGGATATATTCAATTGTGTTTCTCAAAATAATTAGTTCTTACACATAACATATGGCCAAAAATTCACGAACGAAGTTAAGCTAAAATAATTTTAAAATCTTAAACTTTGGTTGATGTTAATATGCATTTCAACATTACAGAAGTAATTCAAATGATATTTATGCAAATATTGTAACTTAGTATCTTTGCATTCAAATAAATTTAGTTTATAAGAAAAACAATGTTCTTAAAGATTTCAGCAGTTTTATAGTAATTTCATCTATAAGTAAGCAATTGTCGTGAGAATTTTAATAATTTGGTTATCTCTAATTCAAAAATTCTATCATTTTTTAATAACACTGAGTTTAATGGTGGCCAGTCCCTAATTCTTTTTAAAGTTGCAATTATTAACTATTTATTATGAGAGTTTTATATATTAATTATGCTTTAACTAAAGATTTATTAACGAAATTAAAAGAAATACTTTCAAACTTAATAATAATAATTATTATTCATTTAAATAAAATATTGAGGTACATAATATCACTCTAAACATGCTTCCTCCTACGCATTGGCAAGAGTGCCCACTGTGGCATACAGGAAAAAAAGTTCAGTTGGCCTACAGACTCTCACCCAGAGAGGGAGTATATTATGCACATCCTGCACGTACCTGAATACCAGATTTTGAGTTTAGAAGTGAAATCCTTCGAAAAATCTATAATTATGTCTTTAAATGTATTAAATATTGTATATGTGTGGTGTTTGTGCTTGTGTCAATAATGCTGTGTGTTCTCCAGCCTGTGTCTCAAGTCTCAACAAAGCTACACCCAGTTACAATCCAGCTGCACAACCCACAACACTACATGACGAATTTAAATAAATGCATAAAATACGAAAACATACATAAAAATTTATGATTACTGACATTTTGATAACACACACACGCACAGAATTATATTTACATAATACTTGAACATAATACTTTAATGAAATTTTGAACATAATACTTTAATGCTAAGTTTGAATTCAATATATTTTTACTTGTTTGTTAAATAGCTGATTTTGGTAACGAAGCATCAAAAAATAATATTTAAAATACTCATTTACAGTTCAATAAGACATTTTTACTTGAATACGGATTATATTTTTAATCATAATTTAAGATAATAAGGCATATAATGTTAATAAACCCAAAATTATAAACATTGTTTCAGATTTAGCTTCATCCAACTTGTTTGGAGATAAATATTAGTTAAGCTGATTTAATTTAACTTAGTAGAATTAATGTAATAAGTGATTTCAATAAACCGTAGTGCCTTCTACAATTATATTGAAATAAATATTATTTTTTTATTGCAATAACAGAAAATCTATGTAGTTAAAGATTTAGTCCTTCAGTTGAACTGATTGTGATTTTTACTTTAAATTTAGTAAATTATTTTAAGACTGTTTGAGGCAGACACAACCTACGAATTTATCTTTTGCAATTAACTTAATACAAAAAGTGAAATAATAGTGGTGATGCTTGATAGATAGACATAGAGAACTTTTGTTTTCACTTAACAGACGGATGCGAGTAACACTACCCCCACAACGCTCTGCGAACCTATTAAACCGGGACCTACCGTTTAAAATGGATTCCGAACCACTACAAACATCCATGGCACCGCCGGCATTCGAGAGCCAGAGCGCCAATCACTCGACCATCAGGCCCCATTATTAATAATATAAAAATATTAATAATGATATTATTACTATTATTATTTATAATTTTTATAACACAAAAAACTAAAATAATGATATAAAACATAAATAATAATAGTATAAAAATTCCTTCGTTAAGAACTCTAGCTATAACAGAATTTACTACATAGTCTTTCTAATGAATATTTGACCTGGTATCAAAAAAACAAGTAATATAATTTTTTTTTTAAGTCAATTCCTACTTTTTTTTTTTCACTATATTGCAAAAAGTCTTTTATAAATTATTTTCATTCATTTTTTTAAGTTTATCTGGCCCCATCTATTGGTAGATACATGCAACTTAAGTCTAAAAAAAAATATAATTAATTTATTAAATATAATGAATTAATTAATATTTGAAAAAAAACTGTATGAACATCAAGTGTCATCCCCACAAGTTCAAAAACATGTTTTTTAAACTTGAGTGGATGAATAACATGTACAAATTTTCATTAACGATTGAATGTTACAAGATATATATAGGGAGAGTGTGAGCAAATAGAAGGAATTGAATAAATTATAATATATAACACCTAGTTGAAAATCAGAAATATTATATAAATTAATTAATATGGCTGCAAAATATATCCCTTAGTTTGTTTTTTGTTTTGGCTTCCTGCATATATTAAAAATTAAAAAATATTTATCAAATTTAAATAATATTCTATAATTAACTTTACTTTTATGTTTTATTCTTGATTATAAATGACAAAAACCACATTTAACTACAAGTTAGGGATCAATTAACAGTGTTAAAATACCAGTACGCATCGTTTTTACAATCCACTATAATTGACTTTTAACTTTAGGTCCCTGTCTAATAGGATCGTAGAGCGTTGTAAGGGTAGTGTCACTCGCGTCCGTAGCATATCTTCAAGCTACACGTACCCTAAATAGTGCTAAATGAGTAACGTCGGTGCAACACTTGTTTGCATAAAGATTAACTGTATAAGTACTTGTCATTGGCATTAGAAAAAAAAGTATAAAGAATATAAAATATTAATAATAATAACAAAAATAATTATAATATAAAAATCATAAATAATAATTATAATATAAATATCTTTTAATATAAAAATCCTTTTTAAGGAATGTAGATATCCCAGAATTTGCAATATAATCTTTTTAATGAAGATCTGATCGGATATCGGAAAATAACTTATTTTATGTAACACCTAGTTGTAGTTGAAAATTAATTGTATAAATTAATTAATATGGCTGCAAAATGTTCTTCCTTAGTCCGCTTTTATTAGTTTTGTCAGCATGCATATTATCTTTACTTAAAAATATTTTTTTAAAAATATTTATCAAATTGAACTAATATTCTATCATTAACTTTACTTTTATGCTTTATTTCTCAGTTATGAATGACAAAAACCACATTTAACTACAAGTTAGGATCAATTAGCAATGTTAAGATACCAATTACGCACAGTTTTTTACACCCACAATAATTGCCAACTGACCAGAATCCAGCACCAATAACCCCTAAAACACACGAAACAAAAAACTACTGATTATCTCTCTCACATGTCCTTATCTCCTCCCTATTTAATAGTAAATTATCTCATCTAGATGCCAGATAAGTTGCGCACCATCCACGGTAATCCATAGAAACACTGCGCTGGACGATTCATTTGCATATGCAATTAAAATCTTCTCTACTTCCAAATTCTCATTATCTCTAAATTGCGCCTAATCGCACTTTCATTCGCTTGCTCCCTGAAACTTTGTTATCTCCTAAGATGCGAGGGCTTCATTTAGCTCGTAAAGGTCAAAGCAAGGGCATTATGCAAATAACGCGGCAAGGGGGAAAAGGGGATCTTTTTAGTTATGGGGCTGGCGTTTTTAATTGAGGTCTAATGACGGTAGGAGCTAGGGCCCTGTTTAATAAAGATTTGGGGAAGTGGAAACATAAAAAATTGCCTCTTTTACTTAACGCAGAAGTGTTGGTAATAACATTCCACAAAGCCCTTGTTGCTGTTGTTACTGCCTTAGGAAGTGTTTGGATGTTTGGGAGGAAATGCAAATTGTTGTGAGTGTTGATTGTTTAATCTGCTTGAGGCGAATGATTTCAGCGTGTTGAAGACAGTCAACATTAAGATGTCTGATTTAATGGGTAAATGCACAATTATTATTATTATAGAAAGAGCTTATTATAATCAAGAATCTGTATTTTTCAAAGAGTTTATTATAATTTTTGTGGAGTATCTAAATTTTTGAAAAGTATGTCCCTCCATATAAATCATTATCGTATTCGCAAATTCAAAATGTATTGATTTGAAATATTTAGAATGCATTTTCAATAAATTTTATTGAAAATCTTATACGTTTCACCTATAAAAAAAAGAATGGTGAATATAGGAACAGATGTATTCAGAATTTTTCTTTGTTTCTGTATAAAAATATGGATAAATGTTGAAAATTCCTTACTTGATGGTAAGTAAATGTTTTTAATGTTAAATCATATTTTTTCATTAAATTTTTAAATAGTATTTCAAACAAATAAGCAAGGGCATTTTGCAAATAGTGCGGTAATAGGGGGAAAGAAGATCTTTTTAGTTATGGGGCTGGCGTTTTTAATTGAGATTTTTTAATTGAGGGCGTTTTTAATGATGGTAGGATCTGGGACCCTGTTTAATAAAGATTTGGGATAGTGGAAACATAAAAAACTGCCTCTTTTACTTAACACAGAAGTGTTGGTAATAACATTCCACAAAGCCTTTATTTGTTGCCTTATGAAGTGTTTGGATGTTTGGGAGGAAATGCAAATTGTTGCAAGTGTTGATTGTTTAACCTGCTTGAGGCGAATGATTTCAACGTGTTGAAGACGGTCAACATTAAGACGTCTGATTTAATGGGTAAATGCACAATTATTGTTACAGAGAGACTTTATTATAATCTTTGCGAGTTTCTGTATTTTTGAAAAGTATTTCCAAATAAATCATTATCGTACTCGCAAATTAAAAAATGTATTCATTTTCACTTATGAAAATATGGAATGCATTTTCAATAAATGTTCATAAAATAATAAATGTTATAAATTTCATTTGTTTAAAAAGAATATTGTTAAGTATTGTACAATTCTTACTTGATGTTAAGTAAATAATGTTTTTAATGTTAAATCATGTTTTTTCATCAAATTTTTAAAAACTATTTCATTAAAATAAGTAAAAACAAAGTCAAAGAAACAATGGGAATATGCAAATAAATGTAAGAATATTTTAGTATGGAAAGGTAAAGACTTAGTTACAAGTTTTGATTGATTGCAAAGTTAGGTCGAATGTTACAAGCGTTGATTGTTTAATCTGCTTGTGGCGAATGATTTCAACGTGTTGAAGACATTCAACATTAAAATGTCTGATTTAATGGATAAATGCACAATTATTTTTGTAAAGGAAACTTATCATAATCTTGAGAAGTATTGGTATTTTGAAAATTGTGTCCCCACATAAATCATTATCATATTTGCATATTAAAAATGTATTGATTTTCACTTATGAAAATATGGAATGCATTTTCAATCTTTAAAAGAATGGTGAATATAAAAGCATATGTATTCATAATTTTTGTTGTTTGTTTCAGAATAGAGTATTGCTGAAAAATTCTAACTTGAAAGTAAGTAAATAATGTTTTGGATGTTAAATTATGTGTTTTCAGGAAATTTTTAAAAACTGTTTCATTAAAATAAGCAAAAAACTAGGGTTTTAAGCAAATAACGCAACAAGACAGAGAAGATCATTTTAGCTGTGGACCAATGTTTTTAATTAAAATCTAATGAAGACAAAAAAAGAACCTCAGCTGTATATGTAAATAAATATATTTAAAACAAAAACTAAGACTTTTATACAAGCAATGGTAATATTTATTGCCAAAATTAAGATAGATTAATAAAATTTAAGAGTCAAAATTTCGCAAGTTCAGTTATTTTAGTCCTGCATAATTAGCTCTTAAATTTCCTTTTTAACATTAATAGAAGATTTTTTATTTTATCCGAATTGTTTCTGATAATTAGAAATACTTTAGAATTAAAAAACTTTTATATTGCAATAAGAACTTGAATTTTTGCTGTGTATTAGCAATATATGAAACGTAAAATTTTTGTATATTAATAATATATGAAGCTTAGAATTTTTGTGTATTAGTAATATGTATGAAACGTAGAATTTTTTCATGTATTAGTAATATATATGAAACGTAGAATTTTGTCATGTGTTAGTAAGTGTTTCGTATTTTAATAATGCTTGCATATACCAAAATTGTACTATATTATTGTATATATTCAAAAATATTTTAATTTTGCCAATATATTTTCGTTATAATTGAAGATTTATCACTGTATTAGGTTCAGCTTTATGTGATAAATCATTGAAAATCTTTTTTAAAACTTGGAATAAGATACAGAAGAAAATTATTTTAAATTGGCTTTTGATTTAATTTTAATTAGTCATTAGTTATATACTAGAAATAATTATAAAATTTTGTAAAAACCACAAACTAAATTTTTAAACGATTCCTTAACACTCTTTTTTTTATACAATTTGTGCGATAAAACACAGATTAATATAATTCTCTTTTATATAAAATAATTCAACATTTAATTAAAGTAAACATACATGTTAAAAGGTTTTTGTTACAATTTCAGTTAATGAGTATTATTTCGAATAGTTATAATTCAACAGAGAAATTATTTATATATATTTTAATTATTACTTTAACATAAATTAATTTTTAAATGGCTGCTTTATACTCTTATTTATAGGAATTACTTAAAAACACGAACTAATACAATTTTCGTTTTAATAAAATTGTTTTCAAATTAAAATTGAGAGGGACATAAATTTTAAGAGACTTTTGTCACAATTTAAATTAATTTACGAGGGTAGCATGAAAAGTTTGGTGGTAAGTTAAAGAAACTGGTGATACTGCGCCAAAGAAATCGAAGTCGATCGCATCTGCTGGAAAGGTTATGGACATCGTGTTTTGGGATGCGAAAGGGATCCTGTTAATTGATTACCTAGCAAAAGGCAAAACAATAACAGGTGAATATTACTTCAACCTTCTTGACTAGCTGGATGCCAAAATTCACAAGAAGAGGCCTGAATTGAAGAAGAATGTCATCTTTCACCAGGACAACGCACATGTGCACAAGAGTAGGTGGCTATGGAAAAAAGGCGGGATTTGGGGTACGATTTGCTTGGCCATTCCCCCTTTCCGCTGATTTGGCACCCTCAGACTTTCATTTGTTCCCAAACTTGATGGAATTTGTTTCAAGGAAGCGCTTCGCATCCATTAGCTATTAAGATTTTCTAAATTCTATTATAATTGATTCGATGAATATTCCTCCAGCTCTCTGATTTGTATAATCTCTATGTAGTGTTTATTGTATTATATTGCTTTTAATTTTTTTTTTCTCTTTCTGTAATATCTTACCTAACGTTGTTATATTTTCGCATTTCATATTTCATCCTTCTTCATTTTTTTCTTTTTGAATTTTTTGATATTTAGTTCTGTTCTTGTATGAATTTTCCCCGTTGTTCAGCTTCTGTACCTCAAAAAAGGGAATTATGCAAAACTTTTCCGCCTTCATCATACGTCCATTCATTTCACCCACATCATTCCCAAACTGTATAGGGGCAACTCAGCTCTAGTCACAGTGGTATGGTGTGGTGTAGTAGTAGTAGCTTCGCATCCAATGAAGAAGTTGTGAGGGTCGTAGATGAACATTTTCACAACCTTCCAGACTCTCACGTCCGGGAAGGATTACTAGTATTAGAGAAACGTTAGACCAAGTGTGTTGAAATCAAGGGAGATTATGTAGAAAAATAAAATCATTTTTTTAACTGAAAGTCGCAGTCTTTCATTGTCAGGCAGAGAACGTTTCACCTCACCCTCGTATTTGGTATGCATGTTGAACGGATGTAATTCAAAAAGAAATTTTTTTTTCATATATATTGTTTAATTATTACTCTATTTTTGTATTTTTAAATAATTGAATACATTATTTCGTACATTATTAATATTACAAGTAAAATAGTTTAGCGTATTTAAAAAAAAATTGATTAAATGAAGTCCTCAAGATTGACATTTAAATTACCAAAAGTAAACGTCCTCACAATGCAAAAAACACTAATACCTCATCTTGTGCATGTCTATAAACATAGAATCCCACCCACCCACACCCACAGAAAACCTTTGAATCTATTTTTAATACTCACAAAAAAAAAATTACATTAAAATTCTTTTATGTATTATTTAATTATTACTTTTATTTATTTTCGTATTTTTAAATAATTGAATAGATTGTTTCGTACATTATTATTATAAGTAAATAAAGTTTAAAGTATTAAAAAAAATTAATTAAATGAAGTCATCAAGATTCCCATTTAAATTTCAGAAAGTAAACGCATCCACAATGCAAAACACTAATACCTCATCTTGTGCATGTCTACAAACACAGAATCCCCACACACCAACACTAACAGAAAACCTTTGAATCCGCTTTGAATGCTCCCATTATTACGCTGTTTACTAATTTTCCCCGTCTGCGTAAAACCGGAATGACTCTCCCGTTTTTCCTACTCCCAATTTGCGTTCCCGATTGCAAAGACCAATTAGGCCCCAAGGAAGGAGAAAAGCAAAGCAGGAGGTTTTCCTGGACTGCCTTTGTCGAAGGCACGTCGGGACTCTTTCATTAAGGACCTTTATTATCATCAGAGAAATGCCTTTTTCCCCAGTGAAAATATACTTTTCGTCAAGGATGGGAGGGGGCGAGGGAGGGATTCGGTATGATTACGAAAGGGAAGTTTTTGTTGCAAAGGGATACTTTAGTGTGAATTAACATTTTTTACTAATGGGTAATACTGTATATAAATGTGAATAGTTTCCTTTTTTAAGAATTTATCTATATGAGGTCTTTCTTACAATGCTTATTGATATATCTCTATATAAGGCAAGCTTATTGAAATTACAACATTTTGAAGTAGTTTTATTTCTGGAATTGTATATTACTTAACTGGTGCTTAACCAAATACCAAGGTAAATTTCTTATTCATCTTTTTTGGCACAACAACCCAATGGTGGGCAAAACTCGTCTGCCTACTGGCAGATTTCGAGACAGGAGATTATTTCAGTTTACATGGTAGATTTGTCTGCCCTACGCTGAACAGTTATATTAGAATGGGACCTACCATTTAAAAGTGGATTCTGAACCACTACAAACATTCATTACAAGGCCGGGACTCGAGGTCTGTCGCACCGAGCGCCAGAATATTAGTCACTCGGTGCTCAGGCCACACAATTTCAATTAATGAAAAATATTTAGAACTGTTTTAATTAAATGTAGAAATTTTATATACACTTTTAATTATTACTTTAACGCAAATAAATTTTTATATTTCTATTTTGTACAATTTGTTTAATAGCACCAGTTAATACAATCTGTTTTTGATAAAATTGTTTTCAAATTTTAATTTAAACGAACGGAAATTTTAAGAGAGACTTTCGTCACAATTTCAATTCGTGAGTATGTACTATTTCGATATGGATATAATTACATAGCCGTAATTTGTATGTATATTTTTAATTATTATTTTATAATATTAAAATTAATTTTATGTTATTTTTAATACTGTTATTTATTTTGAAATAATTGAATACATTAAGATATAAAAAAAAAGTTTTACGTATTTAAAAGAATAAATTATTTAAATGAAGTCATCAAGATTCTCATTTAATCTTCAAAAATAAAAGTGTCCACACTGTAGAACACTAGTATCTCATCTTGTGCATGTCTATAAACACAGAATCCCACACACACACACCACAGATAACCTTTGAATCCGCTTTGAATGCTCACATTATTCCGCTGTTTACTAATTTCTCCTATCTGCGTAAAACCGGAATGCCTCTCCCTTTTTCCTGCTCCCAATTTGCGTTCCCATGCAGACGCGACTGCAGAGACCAATTAGGCCCGGAGGAAGGAGAAAAGCAAAGCGTTAGGACTGCCTTTGTCGAAGGCACGTCGGGACTCTTTCATTAAGGGCCTTTATTATCATGAGAGAAATGCCTTTTTCCCCAGTGAAAATATACTTTTAGTCAAGGATGAAGGGAGGGGGAGGTAGGGATTCGGTATAATTACAAAAGGAAATTTTTGTTGCAGAGGGATACTGTAGTGTGAATTAACATTAGTTTTACTAATGGGTAATACTGTATATAAATGTAAATAGTTTTTTAAGAATGTATCCACTTATCTTTAAGAATTATTTACTCTGCTGGCCATTAAAATTGCTACACCTGGAAGAAATGCAGATAACAAAATGATATTTATTAGACATATTATACTGGAAATAACAAGTGATTACATTTTAAAGAAATTTGGGTGAATAGATCCTGAGAAATCACTATCCAGAACAACTACCTCTGGCAGTAATAATAGCACTTATACGCCTGGGCATTGAGTCAAACAGAGATTGGATGACATGTACAGGTAGAGATGCCCATGCAGCTTCGACACGATACCACAGCTCATCAATCGTAGTGATTGGTGTATGGTGACGAGCTAGTCGCTCGGCAACCATGGATCAGACGTTTTCTATTGCCGAGAGATCTGGTGATACGCAGGCCAAGGAAACAGCCGAATATTTTTCGTATCAAGGAAGGTCCGTACAATACCGGCACCATGCTGTCTTGCATTATCCTGCTGAAACGTAGGGTTTCGCAGGGCTCGAATAAAGCGTAGAGACACGGGTCGTAACACACCAGAAATGTAACGTGCACTGTTCAAAGTGTCGTCACTGCACACAAGAAGTGACCGAGACGTACATCCAATAGCACCACATACCATCACACCAGCTGCTGGGCCTGTACGACGATGACGATTGTGTGAATGTGCGTTCACCACAATGCCGCCAAACACGGATGCGACCATCTTGATGCTGTAAACAGAACCTGGATCAATCTGAAAAAATGACTTCTCGCCATTCATGAGCCCATGTTCGTCATTGATCACGCCATTGAAGACGCTCCTGTTTGTGATGCAGCGTCAAGGGTAGCCGCAGCCATGGTCTCCGAGCTGAGAGTCCATGCAGCTGCAAACGTCGTTGAACTGTTTGTGCAGGCACTCGTCATGCAAATGATACCAATTCTTGACTCAGGGCTCGTGACATGGCTGCACGATATATTAAGGCCATACGGGTAACATGCCCGTCTTCTCGGCTGCTAGTGATAAGGGCCGTTAAGATCCAGCACGGCGTTCCATATTATCGTTCGAAACCCATCGATTCCATATTCTGCTAACTCCTTGGATCTCGACGCGAGCAGCAATACTGCAATACGATAAACCACAATCCTGGTACGCTACAATTCCAGCTTTATCGAAGTCAGGAACACGCTGGTACTCATATCTGCTTCTTGTACGAGGCATCACAACAACTTTTCACCAGGCAACTGCGTTCAAATGCTATTTGTGTATGAGAAACCAGCTGAACAATTTCCTTATTTAAACACACTTTTCAGGTGTCGCTACTGGCGCCTGCTTTGTCTGAATGCGCTGAAAAGCTAATTATTGGCATATCACAGCACCTTCTTCCTGCCGTTTAAATTTCACGTCTGTATCATGTCTCCTTCTTGGTGTAACAATTTTACTGGTCAGTAGTGTATGTATAAAGTGAGTTATTTAAAACTATAACAAAAACCCACAACACTTTCAAGTATTTTTCTATCTCTAGTTTTATTATTCTTAACCAAATATCAAGAAAAAATTTTTATTCATCTTCATTGGTGAACAGTCCCATGATGCGCCAAGGCCGTCTGCCTAATGGTAGGAGATGTTTTCAACAAAGGAACTCATAAAGCTCATTCCTGGAGTAATCACGAGAATTTTCAGTTAGGTCTCATATTAGTTGGGTTTAAAACCATGCATTTCCAATTTGGAAACACAATGCTATCATTTTAGACTATTGCATACTTTATTATATAAACTACTAGTATATAAGAATTGGCGTTGCACGGATACAGGAAAAAAAAATATTGAAACATTTTTAAATTTTGTTTTAAGTAATATATACAATTTGATGAACATCATATTTTAAATGAACAGCTAGAAAACCTCTTTATGTAATTCAACAGATGAACATAATAAAAAAATACATCCTGATATAATCCTGAGTGAAAACCATCTAATAATGATTACAAATAAAAACAATAGACGCAAGCAATAATCACATCAGTTGCGAAGTATCAAAATGGTAACTAGTGAAAACATGAGTCCGAAAATATTTTAGTGTACATAAAAGGATGAATAGCAATGTGAAAACTGTGACGTCATTATATTTTGTCATTATAACTTCCATTCATAAATTGAATATTTCAAAGAATTAAAAAACTATTAATAATGACTAACGGCATTAAAATATAAGCAAAAAGATTTTATATTTAAGATAATAAGAATTTCTTTGTGATGTTTGGCAACACACCAGAAAATTAAAGTCACGGAAAAGATCTTGATAACTAAATGGAATATGTTTTTAGTAATACAAATAAATTATTGCATTATATAAAGAGAGATGTCACCGAATATTAAATTAATACAGTTATGATTGTATAGTAAATTTGATTTGTATGTCATTCGTAATCTACATTTCCACAATAACAGTAAAATAAACCACTATCTATTAACTTTCTGCTCAAAGTATTCTATGCATTCATTAATATTTTTTCTCAAAAATCACATTAAATGTATAATTTTATGAACTTTCATAGATTATAATTTTTTTTTTTTACTTTTATTTAAATGTCATGTCATTAATAGATTTGAGGACGCATGGCGTCACGCTGGTGTAAATACTACTACAGCCCCATGTTGGTCCAAGGCCGTCTGCGTACTGGCCGAAACAAGAGATATTTTTCTTTATACTGGGTAGGGTTTCAGCCCTACGCCTATCGCTTTACAGTTATATTAGACCAGGAGTTATGGCTTAAAGTGGACTCCGAACCACTACAAACATACATGGCACCACAGGCACTCAAACCCGAAACTTGTGGTACAGAGCTCTAGTCACTAGGCCATCAGGTACTACTACCTGACTTTATTTGTAAAAATGTATAAAACAATTATTCCCCTATTCAAAAATAAAGACATGGAAATTTAAAAATACACTCATTTAAAAGTAAGGGTGAATATCAAGGTGAAATCTGCTTTTAGTAATTCATATATGCATATATATATAATAAATTAATTACTTTCAGTAATTATTTTATTTAATAATTAATTACTTTCCACTAAATTGTCAAGGCAATCATTATTGCACTTCAATGGCATGACTAGTGTGATATTTGTGTGCATAGAATAGGAAATCTTCATGGATTTAGTGTGTGTGTGTGTGTGTGTGTGTGTGTGTGTGTCTGTGTTGTGTGTGTGTGTGTGTGTGTGTGTCTGTGTGTGTGTGTGTGTGTGTGTCTGTGTTGTTGTGTGTGTGTGTGTGTCTGTGTTGTTGTGTGTGTGTGTGTGTCTGTGTTGTTGTGTGTCTGTGTTGTTGTGTGTGTGTGTGTGTCTGTGTGTGTGTGTGTGTGTTGTGTGTGTGTGTGTGTGTGTCTGTGTGTGTGTGTGTGTGTGTGTGTGTGTCTGTGTTGTGTGTGTGTGTGTGTGTCTGTGTTGTGTGTGTGTTTTATGCTTTTGTCTGTCACTATATACTAGAGTACTAGATAATATATTTTATCTAGTATTGATATATACAATAATTATAATATACCAGAGCTATAGGCTGGTCATATTTATGGTAGTGCACACAGGTTCGGTCATTTAACAATGTTTATTATAATAGTGTGGCGGAAATTTCCATAAAGCTATCCAATTGTCGATGTAAAACATTCCGCTATAACGTCCACAAAATCAATTCAGTTTTAAAGCTGTGACGGTGACGTTCACTATCAATGGAGTACAATCTAGGCTGTTGTTTGCCAGTTAGCAAATATTATGCACAGACTAAAAGGGGGGCTAAAAGCAACTACAAAGCTATTCATAATACTGAGTACTAATAATACTTTTATCTTTAAATAAGTTGCACAAGATATTGAAAATAATAAAGCTATAAAAAATTAATGAGCACTGTAATAAAATTTATAGAAGATTACATTTATTTGGTGCAATTTCTCCAAATGTTAACTGGTCTGTTTTTGACTTCGAATTTGATCGGATCGACTTTTGACAGCGCTAACATATACGTCTCGTTTTGGTTGTTGAATATGTTAATGTTGATATTTGAATAAAATTGAAGTTGAATAATTCTTAAATTTCTGGTTAAATCAATACGTAAATAAATGAACTATGAAATAGCTCTTGATTGTATGAGAACGGTACTGAATTAAGATAAAAAGTTGAAATCTGTAAATCTACCTTGAAATCTTGTAGTCTCCTCAATTTTGTCGAAATTAGTAAATCCTAAAATTTTAAGAAACAATCGACTCAGATAAAGAAATCTGTAAAAACATTGAAAGTGAGGCAGAAATCAGTAAACCTGCTTAGTACAAATAATTGAATTTGTTAAAGAAAATTATTGCAGATACAACAGTGAAAGTGAATTAGAAATCAGTTGTTGCTTCTTATCCAACTTGATTGACAGCAACATCTAGACAAAGTCCATGAACTCATGTTAACTGATAAGTCATGTTAAAGAGTAAAAATGCAGCTTCTTTCTTTATTTTTGATCTTACAGCAAAAAGACATGGGTCTCACAAAGGGATTAGTCTGATCTTACCCCAACCCTTTGGTACCTACTTTTACCTTACCTACTTTGGTCACCTTTTACGACATGCATGTGCTACAGCAGGCTATCCTAACCAGGACACATCCGGGACAATTGAAATCTATAAACCTGCCTAGTACAAACAATTGAAACAGAAAGAAAATTATTGTAGTTACAACAGTGAAAATGAAGGAGAAATTAGTAAAATTGAGAAGAGCAAAAAAAATGAACCAGTTAATGAAAATTATTAAAATTGAATAGCTCAATAATATTTAATTAGTATATTTTTAAATTAAAGTTATTATTTATAAGTTAAAAAGTTCAACAACGTTCAATTGGTATTTTTCGAAGGAAATATTAATAATATCAATTAAATAATAGCAAAAAACTTTAAATTTGTAAAATTTAAATATAAAAGCATTTAATTATTTTTATGAAAAATTTGATTTTTAAATTTTTTTTACACGAATGTCACTCATAAATTTTTTCATGCCAAACTGCTTCATTTTTACTTGTGCATAAATGCATTATAACCAAAACTTATCAATTTTGACTTAACAAAACGGGAAATTTCAAATTAAACTCTCTCTCATAAGCCTCTTATAACCATCAGTCTATAAACTAAAAAGAGCAGCAGCACCAAGAAAAAGTTATTAGCTGTTGTACCTGCAGCCAGACTTTATTAATTTATCTCAGACCAGGGGGCAAAGAGTGGGTTTTGTGATTTTTGGAAGACGTCTTTTAATAATGAGTCCAAATGAAGTCCAAATGAAGTAGAAATCGGTTGTTTCTTACCCCACTTGGTCGACAGCAACATCTAGAACAAGTCCATGAAGCTATGTTAACTGACAAATCATGATAAATTGTGAAATATGCAACTTCTTTTGCCCTCGACATGGCAGCAAAAGACATTGGGTACCCAAAGTACCTGGTACCTGGGCACTGGGTACCCATTTTAGTCTACCCTTTTGGCATGCATGGGCTAAGGTGGGCTATTCTAATCCAGACCCACACAGAAATCAGTAAACCTGCCTAGTACAAACAATTGAAACAGATAAAATTACAGCAGATTCAACATTGAAAGTGAAGTAGAAATCTGTAAACCTGCTCAGTATAACAACTGAAACAGATAAGGAAAATTATATAAGAGTGAAACGGAAGTCTAAATCAGCAAACCTACCTAATAAAAATTTGAATCAGCTAAAGAAAATGATTAAGTTAAATAATTCAATATTTGTAATTTGCAATAATTGGTATATTTACAAATTAAATTAAAATAAACTAGTTTAAATTGGTACGTCTCCAAGAATGTCAATAAATAATATTAATAAAAGAATAGTACAAAATATTGAAGTTCTTAAATTCAAACATAAAAGCTCTTAATTATTTTAAGAAAGATTCGATTTTTTAAATTTTTTTACACGAATGTCACTCATAAATTTTTTTCATGCCAAACTGCTTTATTTTTACTAGTGTTTAAATGCATTATAACCAAAATTTATCCATTTTGACTTTAAAAAAAATAAGTTGATTTTATATTTTTAGAAACCCTCTTAACAAAACGGGAAATTTCCAATTAAACTCTCTCATAAGCCTCTTATAACCATCAGTCTACAAACTAAAAAGAGCAGCAGCCCCAAGAAAAAGTTATTAGCTGTTGTACCTGCAGCCAGACTTTATTAATTTATCTCAGACCAGGGGGCAAAGAGTGGGTTTTGTGATTTTCGGAAGGCGTCTTTTAATAATGAGAGCCGAGAAGTTTACGGCGTCCACAGCGTTTACGAGACAGTTTGCCTCGCAACATGTCAGGGCAGACCAGCTGTGGCCGCTTTCAAAGCCATACCGAGCGCTGTCAAAAAGCACTCTTTACAGGGGCAGATTCCTTTACTGAACCCTGCTTTGTCGAGGTTTAGTTTTCTTGATTGGCTTTCTGAAGTGTACGGTCAAAGAGTTTGAAAATAATTTGCGAATAAGTGTCAAAAATAAGTAAGCAGAGTGTATTAATAATTTTTGCTAATTTATTTCTTTTTTATAAAATTTTAGTTATCGTTTTTTCTTTTTGAAAAGGTGTTTAGAAAAAAATGTAGACTTAAATTATGCACATTTTTATCACTCGATGTGTTTTGAATGGTTTAAAGAGAGCAAAAATAAATATAATCGTTAATAATGTTTTTTTAAAGAACTCAAACCAGAATTTGTTAACTGTCATTAAATGAATTTATATTTTTATATGCAATATGAAATTTAATTCAAAATAATTTAAAATCTTAAATTAGTAACTAATGTGGATGTTATTATTAATCTGGTCGAAGTAGTCTAAGCTTAAAATCAGGCTTTTAAATGACATAATACATTTCATATTCAGGATAATATCGGCATAAAAATTACTGCATAAAAAAAAAAAAAGGTATAATATTTTTGAAAATAATTAGTATTAAAATTTATTTTTAATTTTTGTCTAATTTAAAAGCCTTTCTCATAAAAAAACAAATATTTAATAATGAATATTCAAATTAATCACATCAATAAAATTTAGAAGTAACTTGAGTGTTTTGTTAACTACACTTAAATACTAAAGTTTAAAAGAGATTAGCTTTTATACTAAGGCAAATTTATAAATTTTGACACTCCTTTGACTCTATTTTGTAACTTTTGTTCACAGTTTCAATACGCTGATTTTACTATCAATTCTATATCCTATAATTAAAATATAGGTTGACTACCAACTGTTCAAAAATTGGCAAGCTGTCAAGTCAGTTGCATTAAACACAGTGGAGTAATAGGAAATAATAGGTAATTTCAGAAAGATTTTTATAATAAATTTTTTAAATTTTTAATAATAAAATTTTAAGTTACAGAATTTCAAAAGAAAACTTGATAAGACTTGGCCGCTTTCAAAGCCATACCGAGTGCTGTCAAAAATCACTCTTTACAGGGGCTCTCTTACACACTTTTTGTTTTTTGAAAAGGTGTTTAGAAAAGAAATGTAAACTTAAGTTATGCACATTTTTATCACTCGGTATTTTTTGAATGGTACAAAGAGAATAAAAATAAATATAATCGTTAATGATGTTAAAGAACTGAAACTCTAAGCTGCCATTAAATAAATTTCAGTCTGTAATATGAAAATTAATTCACAAAATTTTTAAATCTTTAATAATTAATATGGAAGTAATTAATTTATCTGGTCCAAGTAGACTAAACTTAAAATCAGGTTTTTATATGACATATGATTTTTATTAATGCATTCCGTATTCAGGATAATATCTGCATACAAATAATTATTATACAGATAAAGAGTGCAATGTTTTTTAAAAAATAAATTGTAAAATAATTTAAATTTGAATTGTAGACTCAAGTTATGCACATTTTTATTACTTGCTAATTTTTTAAATGGTACAAATAAAATAAAAATAGATGCAATCGTTAATAATGTTTTTTAAAGAATAACTCAAAGCTGTCATTAAACAAATTTTAATCAGCAATATGAAAATTAATTCCTACAAATTTAAAATCTGTAATAATGACATCCACATTAATTAGTAATTTATCTGGTTCAAGTAGACTAAACTTAAAATCAGGTTTTTATATGACATAGAATTTAATTAATGCATTCCATATTCAGGATTATATCTGTATACAAATTATTATAGAGATAAAAAGTACAATGTTTTTAAAAAATAACCTGTAAAATAATTTAAATTGTAGATATAAGTTATGCACATTTTTATTAATCGGTATTTTTTAATGGTATGAATAGAATAAAAAAAAATGTAATTGCTAATAATGTTTTTTTTTTTTTTTAAAACTCACACCTGTCATTAAATAAATTTTTATCTGCAATATGAAAATTCAGAAAAATTTAAAATCTTTAATAATAACATCCATATTAATTATTAATTTATCTGGTCGAAATAGCCAAACTTAAACTCAGGTTTTTTAAATTAAATACAATAATAAGAAGCATATCATATCTAGAATAATATATATAGAAAAACGGTACAATGTCTTTGGAAAAGTAATTTGTAAAATATTTAGAAGATTGTTTCATTAAAACGAGCATTATATTAATGAAAATTCAAATTAAGCACTTTAAATAAAAAAGAGATTAACTTTATACGAAAAAAAAAATTCAAATTGGTAAATCTTGAAATTCCTTTGATGTAAATTTTATTCACTCTTTCAGTACACTGATGTAATTATTAATTCTGGATCGGATAATTAAAATATAGACTATCCATTGTGATAATCAATAGACTATCAATACTATTATCAATTGTGTAAAAAAAATTGGCAAATCAGATTCATTTAACAGAATGATATAATAGTGAAGGATACGCAATTTCAGAGATTTTAATTACAATAAAAATTGCAGTTTTCATAATAAAATTCTACTGTAAGATTTCAAAGAGAGGAGATTTTTTTATGGGGTAAGGCGTTTCAGCTTTTACACTCTACTGCTATATTAGTGGTTGTATTAGCGGTTTAAAAAGTGGAGTCAGAATCAAAAAAATTATAGTTTAAAAAACTAAAAAACACGCTTTTAGAGTTAATCAAACTAAAAAGTAAAAAATAAATGTTAACATAAGAATAAAATTGACGAGAAAATTTATGTCACTGTTTTAAAAGCGTGGGGTGCTTTGTATGACAATTTTTAACTAACTCTGCATTTCGGAATGAAACCAGTGAAAAATTATAACGATTGATATCGAGATTGATTGTTGTTGCCGAAGTAGTGCAAATCATGCAAATATAAACAGGGGCAGAAGACATATAATTGGTCGTGATGTCGGTCACAGATGTATAAATTGATATGTAAATCAAGTATTGTTAGCTAGCTCGATTGTCGGCTGGCTGCAGGTAAAACATGTTTTGATTATGATTAAGTTAAAACCAAAAAGTATGGTTTTTGTAAGTTTCAATTTAACTTTATGCATAATAAAATTTACTTTCTTAAATTTATTAAAATGTAGTGATTTTATTCTTCTTTACTCCACACCGCGTCTCTCGGCTAAGTTTTCCGACACTTGTCCCACCAGGAGGTCTTTTGCGCCAATGAAGAAAAAAAGTAAGAACAAGTATTATGTCTCGCTTTGTTAAAATGCACATCCTATTCAGTTAAACAAATTCAAATACATTATATATGCGAACCCATCGTATTAAAAGAGAGAATAACAGTATTTCTAGAAGAATTGAATTTCCTCTTTAAAATACTAAGACCAATAAGTACTACATTTTCCTAAGATATATACCTAGAGTTAAGGTACGCATAAATATTTCGAAAAAGTTTAACTAGGTAACTTCACAAACCTTTACCCATTTAATCAGGTCAGCTACCTATCGCAAGCTAAGGGAGAAAAGTTTTTTAAATTAAGACGCAACTTAAAAATTTAAGCTTCAATTAACGTGATGCATAATTCCACAGTTAAACTAGCAGAGGGTTCGGGGCCCTGTTTAGGCAGGGATGACCGTCTAAAGAAGCGCAGAAGCCACGATGTTTGTGCCTCAAATCTAAAAGCCTTTTATAAATTAACCTTATCTTTCGTTTGTCCTGGCTGGCTGACTGCAAGAGAAATGAAAGGTCTTGAAAACTAATTGCGCACTGCATTGTAAGTGGATTCTGGCTGCTTCCTCTTTTGCAGAGAGAGGCTGGTACACTGAAATTCCCATTCTTATTTGGGAAACCCCGCTGAATTGTTTAGTAAAGGAATCGCGGTAATAACAAGGCTTCGGTAGTCTTTCTGTGCTTTAAGGCACAAGTACAGTTCCTCAGCGTTGCTTTTAAGTGCAGTTAATAATATTTATCTTAAATGCCAAACCGGGATATTTCATAAATCGATCGTAATTCAGTAGGATTTATTTGTATCTTGTATATTAGAAAATGTTATTTAAATTTTTTTTTTTTTTTTTTTTTGTTCAAAAGAAAAACCAAAATATTATGTGCGAACAGAAGATGTAAACTATAGAAAATAAATTCAATCCTGACCGAATGAACTCAATAGAAACTAATTTTGAAGAAATGATATATAATTTTGAAGAGAAATAGCACGATATTGATTATGAGTGGATGTTTCTTAGACCGAGTGATTAGCTCTCTGGCTCTCGATGCCTCAAGTTTCAGGTTTGAGTCTCAGCGGTATTAACGCTATTTTTAGTCGTTTGGAATCTCGTTTAAACAGTAAGTCCCGGTCTAATACGATTTTGGGGCATAAGGAAAACGTTGGTCTGTAAAAAGAAAGCACCTCCAAATCTGCTGGTAGGCAGACGGCCTTGTCCACTAGAGGGCTGTTACGCCAATGAAGAAGAGAAGAATAACATGTATTATACTTGCTTTGTAAAAATGTACATCCCTTTCTGTTAAATTCCTTGAAATTTAAATACATTATATATGCTAGGCAATCATATTAAAAAGATAGCTACAGTATTTCTATAATAATTGCATTTTCTCTTTAAAATACCAAAACAAATAAGTACTGCATTTTCTAAGGTATATACATTTCGCTCACTTTGAGTTAAACTTTTTCAAAATACTTGTGCATACCTTAACTAGGGTACCTTCACAAACCTTTACCGATTTAATCAGGTCAGGCTACCTATCGCAGGCTAAGAGAGAGAAGTTTTTAAATTAAGACGCAACTTAAAAATTTAAGCTTCAATTAACGTGATGCATAATTCCACAGTTAAACTAGCAGAGGGTTCGGAGCCCTTGCTTAGGCAGGAGGACGACTGTCTAAAGAAGCGCAGAAGCCAAGATGTTTGTGCCTCAAATCCCAAAAGCCTTTTATAAATTAACCTTATCTTTCGTTTGTCCTGGCTGGCTGCAAGCGAAATGAAAGGTCTTAGAAACTAATTGTGCACTGCATTGTAAGTGGATTCTGGCTGCTACCTCTTTCTCAGAGAGAGGCTGGCGCACTGAAATTCCCAGTCTCATTTTGGAAACCCCGCTGAATTGTTTAGTAAATGGATCCTGGTAATAACAAGGATTCTGTATTCTTTCTGTGCTTCAGGCACAAGTACAGTTGCTTTAAGTGCAGTTAATAATATTTATCTTTTAAATGCCAAAGTGAAATGAGCTGGAATATTTCATAAATCGATCGTAATTCGGTAGGATTTATTTGTATCTTGCTTATTATAAAAGGGTAAACTTATTTTTAACTTTTTCCTTTTCGTTATTTTAAAATTATTTTCTGTATCTAATGGATAGAAGAGATACTTATGAGGTTTCACAATTTATTAACCTGTTTATGTCACATAGATATCTGGTAAAAAATTATGACAGACAAGTAATATGCGAGTAATATGTATATTATTAACATTTCCCTATATCATACTCTATCCAATTGTTATACAATAAGGTAGTGTCCATTATTTATTCGTTTTTTAAACACTTAACAACACTGCGCACACGTCTGTAATATCAACTGAGATCTTGTACATTCTGTATTAGAAATTTCTGTTAAGACAAAGAATAGTTTGGAATGTATCTTAAAATACTATACATAATAAAAAATGTATTAAATAATACTAATATAAAAATTATTAAATTTCATGTAATTTACAAAAAAAAGAAATCATGAAAAATGTTATTTCTATACGCCATATGCTCATTCCCAAAATGGTGTAAAACAGAGTCATATATATTCCTGGTGGTAAAGGTAAGGTAAGTTATGGCGAACAATGCTGCAGGAAAGTTATGGCGAAGATGCTGCAGGAAAGTTATGGCGAACGATGCTGCAGGAAAGTTATGGCGAACGATGCTGCAGGAAAGTTATGGCGAACGATGCTGCAGGAAAGTTATGGCCGAACGATGCTGCAGGAAAGTTATGGAGAACGATGCTGCAGGAAAGTTATGGCGAACGATGTTATGGGTTTCTTATGTAATCTGACGGTATTTTTTAAGAAATCCTTTGTCCATTTTCATTCATTCATGTTTGCTTTTTCTGTAATTTAAAATATTTTAATTATATGTAAATAATATAAGTTATTAAAGAATTTCATGTAGGTCAGTGTCTTGGTTCAATGTGTTTTTAGTATTTGCTTATTTTTTTCTAACTAAGCTCAAAAATCATTAGTCAAGTAAAGGTACTAGGCACATTTTTGAAATAATTTATAGTAAATCAAATGAGATTACTAAATATTTTAAATATTATAAATCGAAATTTGCCCTTATTTACAGACTTAGATATTGACAGATTACACATTACGCATTTTTCATTACATACCTTTTTTATATCACACTATACTTGAAATTAAATAAAAAGGTTTTAAAAATTAAAATAATTCCAGTTATATTTCTCAAATATTTATTAAAAGGTATTTCTTTTATTTATTATCATACAAGAATTTTTAACCCTATCTTTAAACATTTGTCGTTTTAGTTAAAAAATAATCTTTCATTAAATATTAAATTTTTATTAAAGTAAGATATTAATTAAAATATTTAATTAGCGCAGAATATTATTTATTCGCAATTAAAATATAGCAACGATATATATAAGACGGAGATGATTGCCTTATTCAAGTAACTCTTTCAAAGCAAATCCACATATATTAAAAATCTTCTTGAAAACCATTAATTTTAATTCATGAATTACAGTAATAAACCACACTGAACAGCATAAATATATATTATTTTCTTGTGAAAAGATTAATGAATTTTCTAATAATTTGCTCCCTAAGCAACAAAGGAAGAAAAGTCTCATTAATAATACTGATATATTATACAAATAAGTTTGAATAATATTTTTATTATCAAAGAGAAGGAAATGTGTATTTAATTAGAAAATTAGCAATGTATTTAAATTAATTCAAAACTGTAATTCAAAAAGGAAAACATGAATGACTGTCGAAATAACAGGCAATTTAAAAAACCGAACAGACGGCCCACCTGATATTATATCATCCCATTGCCACCTATGTTATTTGATGCTACATCGTGAGGTTTTGATTAACATATTTTCTATGTGGAACTTCTTTTATTGTAGTTCTATTAACCGCATAAATGTTTAAAATATATTGCAAGTATATTTTATAGCTGCTTATGTAGTTTAAAAATATTTTTTATACGAGTTCTTTTATGCAGTCCTTTCCCCTTTCCACCCTTAAAAAAGCTGGTTTGATTGCAGTTGCATTTAATTTTAATGCTCCTAAATTCAAAAATATATATGCGTGAAAAAATAATCTTTTTTAAAATGAAAAATCTGAGAAACATGTATTTTTTTTTTCTAGATGAAATGTTTTTTGTTTTTTTCATTCTCTTTTAATTTATATAATTTTAATATATTACATTAAAATATAATAATAATACATAATTTAATATAATAATAATAATAATCTATCATATTTAATAGTTAATCTTCATTTAGCCTTAAGGAATTGCTTCATATAGTTAAGGTATTTTTATTTAGTATTTTATATTTAAGTATTTGAGCTGTAAATAGAAATGTCTAATTTTGGAAGATAAACACAAAGTAATGTTTGGATACAAATTTATCATTAGCATGCAGATTAAGAAAATCTAATAGATGGCCCACCTGATAGTATATCATCTTATTGCCGCGTGAATGTTATTAGAGGCGAGGTAGTATTATATCGTGGAGTTTGATTTACATATTTTCTAAGTGGGTCTTTTTATATGCTTCCTATGTACTCCATGTGTTCTTAAATATGTTGCAAGCAATATATTTTATAACTACTTACGAAGTTTCAAGACATTTTTTATACGATCCCTATCCCCCCTGACAAAAACAAGTTTGACTGTAGGTTACATTTAATTTATACATATTAAAATTAAATCCTATATGTCAACAATGAAACAAAAACGTAATGAAAACACCTCTGAATATAATATTTCATGTGACGAACCTATTAGATTTCATTTGCATCTTGGAAAAACAAACACTGCATTACATTTATCCGATTATTTTTTTTTTTATTTCAAAATATATAATCCTCGAAAAGTACCACAAGAAAGATTCACTTTACACAAAAGCTTTAGGCAACTTACATATGAAAGAAAACGGCATATTACTTCAAACGTTTAGCTTACAAAATACACATAAAGAATACCATAAAAAAGAGTGTAACCTCTCAAATCGTAAATTTAGCAGAGATAATCAGATATAATAATATATAATCTTCGAGTTCCGGCTGTGCCATAGAGATTTTGTACTGGCTCGGTTTCCACTTTAAATAGTAATCCCTTTCTAATATGACTGTTGAGCGTAAGGCTAACAACTCTACCTCATGAAAAGAAAAAAAAAAAATCTACCATGAGGCAGACGGTCTTGACCCACCATGGTGTTGCTGCGCCAGAGAAGAATAGGATGCTTTATACCTTTCTTTTCTTAAAATGTATATCCTATTATGTGAAATGTACCTCGAGAATATTTAAATATAGTACATATGTGAACCGATCGTATTAAAATGAGATAACATATAATATGCTACGGTATTTCCAAAAGAATTGCATTTTAAAATACCAAGACAAATAAGTACTACATTTTCTAAAGGTGTATACAAACTTTTTTTGGAATATTTGCGCATACCTTAACTAGGTGCCTTAACAAACATTTACCCATTTAATCAGGTCAGGCTATCTATCGCAAGCTAAGAAAGAGAGAGGGCCACGAGATGTTTTAAATTAAGACGCAACTTAAAATTTAAGCTTCAATTAACGTGATGCATAATTCCACAGTTAAACTAGCAGAGGGTTCGGGGCCCCTGCTTAGGCAGGGACGACTGTCTAACGAAGCGCAGAAGCCAAGATGTTTGTACCCTCAAATCCCAAAAGCCTTTTATAAATTAACCTTATCTTTCGTTTGTCCTGGCTGGCTGGCTGGCTGGCTGACTGCAAGCGAAAAGGTCTTAGTAATTGCGCACTGCATTGTAAGTGGATTCTGGCTGCCTGTTTCTCAGAGAGGCTGGTACACTGAAATTCTCAGTTTATTTTGGAATCCCCGCTGAATTGTTTAGTAAATGGATCCTGGTAATAACAAGGATTCAGTAGAGTCTTTTTCTGTGCTTTCAGACACAAGTACAGTTTATCAGCGCCGCTTTTAAGTACAGTTAATATTTATCTTAAATGCCAAAGTCAAATGTGATATTTCAAAAATCGATCGTAATTCAGTGGGATTTATTTGTATCTTGCTTATTAGAAAATTCTGAACTTATTTTTGTTTCGTTAACTAAAAATTGTTTTCTATATCTAATGAATAGAATGAAGGCTCACTTATTCTTCTTATGGGTTGCACAATTTATAAACGTGTTTATGGCACATAGACATTTGATAAAAATTCTCAGACAATGCAAATAATATAAAATATTATAAACGTTTCACTGTATCCTACTCAAGCAACAGTGACATGCACCAAAAGAAGTAGTTATGTAGTATTTTTAAACACTTAACACTACGCACACGTCTACAAAATTTTTTCCGTATCTAATGGTTATAACATATACTTATTCTTATGAGGTTTTTACAGTTTATTAGCATGCTTAGGCGCATAGATATTTGTAAAAATTATCACAAAAAATGCGAATAACATGTAGTATAATTAATATTTCATCGTATCATACTCTAGCCTAGTGTTTTGCACCAAGCAATTAAGTTACGGCGAACGACGTTGCTGGAAAGTTACGGCGAACGACGTTGCTGGAAAAGTTACGGCGAACGACGTTGCTGGAAAGTTACGGCGAACGACGCTGGAAAAGTTACGGCGAACGACGTTGCTGGAAGTTACGCCGAACGACGTTGCTGGAAAGTTACGGCGAACGACGTTGCTGGAAAGTTACGGCGAACGACGTTGCTGGAAGAGTTACGCGAACGACGTTGCTGGAAAGTTACGGCGAACGACGTTGCTGGAAAGATTACGGCGAACGACGTTGCTGGAAAGTTACGGCGAACGACGTTGCTGGAAAGTTACGGCGAACGACGTTGCTGGAAAGTTACGGCGAACGACGTTGCTGGAAAGTTACGGCGAACGACGTTGCTGGAAAGTTACGGCGAACGACGTTGCTGGAGTTACGGCGAACGACGTTGCTGGAACGTTACGGCGAACGACGTTGTTGAACGTTACGGCGAACGACGTTGCTGGAAAAGTTACGGCGAACGACGTTGCTGGAAAGTTACGGTGAACGATGTTATGGGTTTGTTATATAATCTGATTGTGTTTCTAAGAAATTCCTTGCCGATTTTTAATATATATCAAATATAATTTTATATATTATAAATCGACATTTACCCTTCTTCCAGATTTACATATTGACAGAATACACATTAAAAAAAAATATATGTAATTTAAGATGTATACATTTCACTACACTTGACATTGAATAAAAGTTTTAAAATTAATTAAAATTATTCCAGCTACATCTTTAAAATACTTATTCAAAAGGTAGGGTTTTTTCACATTTATTATCATACGAAATTTTTTAATTCTGTCTTTAATCATTTGTCGTTTGGTTGAAAATAATCCTACATTAAATATTAAATCTCTATCAAAGTAAGATATTAGTTAAAATATTTAATTAACGCAAAATGTTATTTATTCGCAATTAAAATATATTATCTTGCGAATAAGATTAATGAATTTTCTAATAATTTGCTCCCAAAGCGGCAAAGGAAGAAAAGTCTTATATTAATAATACTGATAATCTGTTGAATATTTATTCTGTTTCATGGTAATTTAATTAGAATATATTAATAGTTAAATTTTGACCTTATAGTTGATATTTTAATTAATCCCCATGATATGCAATATTAAAATATTTTTTCAATTATTTTGGTTAATATTTAACTTTAAACTATTTTTATTAGTATATTTTTGAAATGTTTATTGAAATTTTCCTTTAATTAATATTAATGTATTTGATATTAGCAAATCATTATACTATATTTCTGCTTGGAAAATTGTTAAACATTTTGTAATAAATTTAAAATTGGATAATAATTTAAGAGAGATTTTTTGAATTATAAAGGATTTTATAATACCCTTAGAGATAAGATCTACACAAAGCGTTAACTTACATACATATGGATGGGGTTTCTTCTAACTCGAATTAAGTTCAACAAGATTTTCTTATATAATTGACGCAAAATTGTAATAATTCCTCATAAATAAAACAAATAGCAGTGACAATTAAAAATCAAGATGTTCACAAAGGTTTATTAAAATACGTTAGTGAATGTTATTTTCCTTATTTTATAGATTGCAAGAATCCATATTTTGATCACGGTAAACAAAATGTAATTTGTGGCTCGTAGTAGCGTGCGCAGTTAGTACAAATGAGATCTCGTATTCGATTGCATTTCTGATATGTGCAGAACATCTGGTAAAGTATGCATTAACTTATATAGATATATATATATATATATATGGATGTGTTTCTTCTATCTCGAAGAATTAAATTAGACAAGATTTTCCTACATAATTGGAATGTAAAATTGGTGACTTCTCATAAATTAAACCAAATAGTGTTGGTAATTATAAAGTTATAAAAAAATCAAAATGTTCACAAGGTTTATTAAAATGCGTTAATTTTACTTTCTATATTTTGTGGATCACAAGAATTCGCATTTTGATCACGTGGAACAAAGTCCTATTTTGTGTCTCTGTTAGCGGGCGCAATTAATATGAGTGCGGTCTCATATTCGATGGCACTTCTGTTATGAGTAACACATCTGGTAAAGAATCAGTATTTTATATTGCAACAACTTAATGCAAGATGGAAGTAACGCATTCATTTATATAAGTTTAAAAATTTTCTTATACGATTGAAATATGAAATTGATGATTCCTCATAAAATAAAATAGCTCTGGTAATAAAAAATCAAAAATGTTCACAAGATTTATTAAAATGAGTTAATTTTTTATTTTCTATATTTTGTGGATCACAAGAATTCACATTTTGATCACGCTGAACAAAGTCCTATTTGTGTCTCTGTAGTAGGGGCTCAAGATATGAGTGCGGTCTCATATTCGATGGCATTTCTGTTATGAGTAACACATCTGGTAAAGAATCCAGTATTTTATAAAAACAACTTAATGCAAGATGGAAGTAACGCATCCATTTATATAAGTTTAACAATATTTTCTTACGATTGAAATATGAAATTGATGATTCTCATAAAATAAAAATTTCAATAAAAAATCAAAATGTTCACAAGATTTATTAAAATGAGTTAATTTTATTTTCTATATTTTGTGGATCACAAGAATTCACATTTTGATCACGCTGAACAAAGTCCTATTTGTGTCTCTGTAGTAGCGGGCGCAATTAATATGAGTGCGGTCTCATATTCGATGGCATTTCTGTTATGAGTAACACATCTGGTAAAGAATCAGTATTTTATATTGCAACAACTTAATGCAAGATGGAAGTAACGCATCCATTTATATAAGTTTAACAATATTTTCTTATACGATTGAAATATGAAATTGATGATTCCTCATAAAATAAAAATAGCTCTGGTAATAAAAAAAAATCAAAAGGTTCACAAGATTTATTAAAATGAGTTAATTTTATTTTCTATATTTTGTGGATCACAAGAATTCACATTTTGATCACGCTGAACAAAGTCCTGTTTGTGTCTCTGTAGTAGCGGGCGCAAATTAATATGAGTGCGGTCTCATATGATGGCATTTCTGTTATGTGTAGCACATCTGATAAAGAATCGAGTAACTTATATTGCGACAACTTAATTGCATCCATTTATATAAGTTTAACAAGATTTTCTTATATGATTGAAATATAAAAGTGATGATTTCATAAAATAAAATAGCTCTGTAATAAAAAAAAAATCAAAAATGTTCACAAGTCTTATTAGAAGTTAATTTTTCTTTTTATAATATTTAATTTGAAATCAAATAATTATTTGTTTTCACATAATTTGTCTTTGATTTATGCTTATTTGCAGACTAATTAAAAATCACTATAAAAATTTAGAAATTGTTATATATATATTAGATGAATGTTTAATATCTCAATATTGCAAGACGTTTTATTCAACACCAGATATTTCGTAGAAACAATCTAATTATGCATATACGAACTTAGGAACGTAATAAAATTTTTTAAAGTAAAACACAAATAAAAACATAAATATCCATTAAATAGGGCAATATATGCAATATTTTTCAATGCATGCATTTATTCAAAATTTTGTAAAAAATAAAATTAATATTTTTATATTCAAACGAATTTACCGAAATAAAAATATAGAAAAAAGGAATAATAAAATAAATATTCAGTATTTTTTGGCATCCAACATTTTTATGTACTACTATTACTAACGTACTACTTACAACGTAAAATTTTGTAAAAATAAAATTAATACTTATAGAAAAGTCTTATATTAAACAAACGAATTTACCTGAAATAAAAATATAGAAAAAGGAATAATAATTAAATAGCAATGCATACACTTACAATATTTCTGAGAATAACTATCTAAAGTATTCAACATCCTACTTTTTTTATTTACTACTAAAACGTTCAAAATAAAAAGTTCTTTTACTAATTTAAAATGAATAACATTAAATTAATTTATGCAATGTTTGGTTAATATTATCTTGTAATAAAGCAGGCTGACAAAAGTTTATTTTTCAGAAAATAATAATTATGGTATATTCTTGTCCCTATATTTTTATTTCATAGATAAGCGTAATATGTTTTATCGAGAAAATATCCAAAAATCCATTATATCTTTTTTTTATTGCATCAAATAATTCTTATACAAATATTTATTTTTTATAATAACTTCATTTCAATCAAGTTCTTTCAAACTTGAAGAATAAATTTAAATGGCGATTTTATGATATTCTTTGAGCTATGGGAAGAAGAATTTGTGCTATGGAAGATTT
This sequence comes from Caerostris extrusa, assembly GCA_021605095.1. NCBI lineage: Eukaryota > Metazoa > Arthropoda > Arachnida > Araneae > Araneidae > Caerostris > Caerostris extrusa. The sequence continues at coordinate 208,411 of BPLR01006274.1, forward strand.
GAGCCTACGTTTATTTTTTTTTTTTTTCTTTTAAAAGATATATTCTTCGAATGCTTTAACTCAAATAATAAAAATATTATATATATATATAAATATATATATATAATATATATATATATATATTATATAAATACCAAAATATCCTACAACATTCAATTTTCTTTAAAATATTAAATTTTAGTTTTAATTTTTTTTGTTGCGATTTCTTTAGAGAAATAATGCTAGTAATTCAATCAAGCATTTCCAAATACTGAATATAAACAAGAAAAGTAATTAAATTATTTTTGAATATTTTCTTTAAGAATTGCGTTACTTTAATATGATTATTATTTTTAAACGAATAAAAACTTTATTTTGACTTCATTAATGAATTTATTTTAGCTATTTTTATTGAATCAGTCAGTTGAACCATTTAACACATATACGAGCTAAAGTTTTTTGTCTTATTCTTTAAATCATTATTCCTCAAAATTATAATGCATTTTATAAAACATTTATTAAATCTGTATAAAATGTATTACATTTTAGCTAGTGATTAATATATATTTACTTTATTCGCCATGCATCGATAAGTACTCATATAAACATCGTACTTGAATCAAAATTGAATCAAGAGCAAAGTTAGTTATACAAATTAAATTATATTAACGATATCTAAATCTGTAAAGTAAAATAATCTACATTTATAAATTTACTATCACACGTATGTAAGAAGTATATTTTAATTCCAATATACCTGTTGTAAAATTTCAGAAAACACTTTTAAAAATCTGAGAATTTATGTTCCTTCCAGAGTGTTCCAAGTATTGAAGACTATAGAATGTCATTAAAAATGCTTATGTTTTTATATATGAATTTCTGTACGTTCATTTGTCACTGAACTCCTAAACAGATGGACCGATTTTGATGAAATTTTTGTATGTGTTTGAAGTTTGTCCCTGGATGGTTTAGTTTCACAATTGGTTTCGGCAGGTGGCACTGCAATGGGTTCCAGATTTTTTTTTTTAAGATTTTCCGCATATCACCCACACCACTTTCAGCGATTTTGCTTGATGGTGGACGGACTGCACATTCAGCATCAAGTTGCCATTGAACGTTCACAAAAATCCAGTCGCAAATGCAACATAAATAAGAATTCTGGCATTGTTAAAGTCAAAAATTCAAAATTATTATCTGGAATGAAGGACTATGGCACACAAGCAATCATCTGAAGTTCTGCATAGTACAATAACAGATCTTAACGATAATAATAGACTTTTGTTTGGCGCTCTACTGTTGCTGTCCAGTGATTTCAGACAAACATTGCCGGTCATTCTACGCACTATATGCGGACAAAATTAACGCATGTATAAAACTATAATATCTAATAATAAATACATTACGGCTTAACTAAAAATATGTACAATTGTGAAAACGATTCATTAGCACTATCATTCTCCGAACAACTGCTCAATATTGGCAATGGGCAAGCTCTATTGCATGGAAATACACAATGCATCAAATTACCAGACAATTTTTGCAACATGGTAGCCACGAAAGATGCTTTGATTGAAAGCATATTTCCAGATTTGAGCGCTAATTGCATAAATTGAGCGTGGCTACGTGAACGAGCTATTTTGGCAGCAAAAAATATTGACGTTGGAACTATTCATTTCAAAAATACAACAGTCATTGTCTGGCAATAAGTTGTCTTTTCAAATCGATCGGCAGCATTGTCCGATCCTGACGAAGCAGTGAACTATCTTGTTGAATTCTTGAATTCACTGAATTTAACGGGAATGCCACCACATAACTTACGATTAAAAATTGGCGAAAATTGATTCGAATTAAGTGCACCCTAGGCTCTGAAAATACCACGCGATTGGTCATGCTATAACTTGTTGTTAGGTGAATATATGAATAATAATTACGGCACTGACGTGTTTATCATAAAACAATGCGCTTTCAGTATTGTGCCATTTGAGCCTCCCAAGTATAATGAGAAAGGAACCAGCGCTATATTCATGTTCTTGAAAAATGTCACTATTAGATATGAGAGTAAGGTCGACGTCGGGGTTTGTTTTGTTTGTCCCTCTAAGCGTCATTTTTATGCATACTTAAGGCTAATTAGTCCAGGTCCTACTGCTTAACATGAATTCCGAACCACTTACAAACATCCATGCCACCAGGATTCGAACCTGAAGTACCACAGATAAGAGCGCTAGCCAAATGGCCATCAGGCCGCCGAAGTCGGAGGTGTTGTAATTGAGGTTAAGGTTTGTATAGTAAACTCTAAACATAGAAACTCAGACTGTTAGTTAAATTATGCAAATTTAGAAGACCTAACAAAAAACTTAAAAATAAAAAACAAAAAAATAAATACAAATACAGGTGACTTACCTGAATTGAAAATTAGATTAAAAGATAAGCAAATAAACTGAATTTCTATACTACAGGAAATCCTGACACAAATCAAATGGATAAAATGAAATTAACGTTACAAAACACGGAATAGATCCGGAACCAAATTCGGATAGATTTGGCTTGTATCTCTACGGTCATTCTTTGAGCACTTCGGGCTAATTAGACAGACACCCACAGTTTAAAGTGGATTCTGAAATTTTACAAACATCAATGGTACCACATTAACTGGAACCTGAAGGATGTGGCACCTAGAGCCAGAGCCCTAGTCACTCTAAAATAAGGCCCCAATTAGAGATTAATTAAATAAAAAAGAAAAGATGCGAATATATTATGGATTTTCTAATGTTTACAAATTATTAAAAAGTATAGTTCAAATTAAATTTCACTATACTAATAGAACGTATTAGGGCCTGATGGATGAATGACTTGCGCTCTGACGCTCAGCGCTACAGGGTTCGAGCAATGGGCGTTTGTAGAGATTCGGAATACTATTTAAAGACCACTAGGTCCTGGTCAAATACGATATTGGGCGTAGGTAAAAAATGTGCCACAAAAGAAAACATCTGTCGGTATGCAGATATAACAGTCCCCTGAAGGGACAAGGCTATCAACGAGGAAGAATAGCATTATGCCTTGCTTTGTTAAAATGTACATCCTACTTCGTTAAGAAAAATTCCGTGAAATTTAAATACAGTATATATGCTAGGCAATCATATTAAAAAAAAGACAGCTACAGTATTTCTATAATAATTGCATTTCCTCTTTAAAATACCAAAACAAATAAGTACTGCATTTTCTAAAGGTATATACATTTCGCTCCACTTGAGTTAAACTTTTCAAAATACTTGTGCTTACCTTAACTAGGTACCTTCGCAAACCTTTACCCATTTAATCAGGTCAGCTACCCATTGCAAGCTAAGATAGAGGGGGGCACGAGAAGTTTTTAAATTAAGACGCAACTTAAAATTTAAGCTTCAATTAACGTGATGCATAATTCCACAGTTAAACTAGCAGAGGGTTCGGGGCCCTTGCTTAGGCAGGGACGACTGTCTAACGAAGCGCAGAAATCAAGATGTTTGTGCCTGAAATCCCAAAAGCCTTTTTATAAATTAACCTTGTCTTTCGTTTGTCCTGGCTGGCTGACTGCAAGCGAAATGAAAGGTCTTAGTAACTAAATTGCGCACTGCATTGTAAGTGGATTCTGGCTGCTTCCTCTTTCTCAGAGAGAGGCTGGTGCACTGAAATTCCCAGTATTATTTTGGAAACCCCGCTGAATTGTTTAGTAAATGGATCCTGGTAATAACAAGGATTCAGTAGTCTTTCTGTGCTTCAGGCACAAGTATAGTTGCTTTTAAGAGCAGTTAATAATATTTATCATAAATGCCAAAGTGAAATGATATTTCATAAATCGATCATAATTTGATAGGTTATATTTGTATCTTGCTTATTAGAAAAGACTCAACTTATTTTTTGTTTCTATAACTGGAAATGATATTTCTGTATCTAATAAATAAAATGGATACTTATTCTTCTTTTTGTACTGTTACAATTTATTAACCTGTTTACGCCACATATATAGTTGATAAAAATTATCGTAGACAATATGAATAATATTTAATATCAGATTTCACTGTATCCTGCTGTACCCCAGTACTATGCGCCAAAAAGAAGTATAAGAAGTATTTAATTTTTATGCTTATTTAAAAATTACTTTCTGTATTTAATATATAGAATATATATTTATTCTTCTTATGGGGTCTTATAATTTATTAACCTGCTTATGAACGGTGTTGCAGAAAAATTATGTCGAATGAGACTGCAGGAAAGTAATGGCGAACGATTTTATGGGTTTGTTACATAATCTGTTGTTGCGCACGAGCCACGGCGAACGTTGTTGCACCCTGCTATGACGAACGTTGTTGCACACGAGCTGTGACGAACGTTGATGATACTGCGGAAAAGTAATGGCGAACGATTTTATGGGTTTGTTACATAATCTGTTGTTGCGCACGAGCCACGACGAACGTTGTTGCACACGAGCTATGACAAACGTTGTTGCACACGAGCTATGACGAACGTTTGCACACGAGCTGTGACGAACGTTGTTGCACACGAGCTGTGACGAACGTTGTTGCACACGAGCTGTGACGAACGTTGATGATACTGAGGAAAAGTAATGGCGAACGATTTTATGGGTTTGTTACATAATCTGTTGTTACGCACGAGCCACGACGAACGTTGTTGCACACGAGCTATGACGAACGTTGTTGCACAGGAGCTATGGCGAACGTTGTTGCACACGAGCTGTGACGAACGTTGATGATACTGAGGAAAAGTAATGGCGAACGATTTTATGGGTTTGTTACATAATCTGTTGTTACGCACGAGCCACGACGAACGTTGTTGCACACGAGCTATGACGAACGTTGTTGCACACGAGCTATGACGAACGTTGTTGCACACGAGCTGTGACGAACGTTGATGATACTGAGGAAAAGTAATGGCGAACGATTTTATGGGTTTGTTACATAATCTGTTGTTACGCACGAGCCACGACGAACGTTGTTGCACACGAGCTATGACGAACGTTGTTGCACAGGAGCTATGGCGAACGTTGTTGCACACGAGCTATGACGAACGTTGTTGCACACGAGCTATGACGAACGTTGTTGCACACGAGCTGTGACGAACGTTGTTGCACACGAGCTGTGACGAACGTTGTTGCACACGAGCTGTGACGAACGTTGTTGCACACGAGCTGTGACGAACGTTGATGATGCTGCGGGAAAGTTATGGCGAACGATGTTATGGGTTTGTTACATAATCTGTTTCTAAAAAGGCCCTACTCTTTTTTTCCTTCATATTTGCTTTTTCTGTAACTATTTAAATTTTAAATAAATAATATATGTTTTTAAATAATTTAATATAGGTCAGTGCATTAGTGTAATGTGCTTTAGTATTTGCTTATTTTTCCTAACGAAACTCAAAAATCATTAGTCAAGTAAGGTACTAAGTGCATGTTTGACATAATTTATGGTAAATCAAATGGAGTCACTAAATATTTTGAATATTATAAATCAACATTTACCCTTCTTCACAGATTTACATATTGACAGATCACACACTACCCATCTTGAATTACATACATTTTTACATTACACTATACTTTGAATTTAATAAAAGTTTAAAATTAATTAAATTATTCCAACTACATCTTTCAAATATTTATTCAAAAAGTGTTTATTTTTATTATCAACAAGAATTTGTAATTCTGTCCTTAATCATTTGTCATTTTAGTTAAAAATAATCCTTCATTAAATATTAAATTTCTATCACCGTAAGATATTAATTAAAAGTATATAATTAACGCAGAATATTATTTATTCACTATTAAAATAATGGTATATAAAGGGAGAAAATTGCCTTATTCAAACAATATTTGCAAAGAAAATCCACATTAATTAAAAATTTTCTGGAACCATTAATTTTAATTCATGAATTACAGTAATAAACCACATTGAACAGCATAAATATATATTATCTTGTGGATAATATTAATGAATTTCTAATAATTTGCTCCCTAAGCAACGAAGGAAGAAAACTCTTATATTAATAATACTGATAATCTGTTGAATATGTATTATGTTTCATGGTAATTTAATTAGAATATATTAATAATTAAATTTTGAACTCGTAGTTGATATTTTAATTACTCCCCTTGATATGTAATATTAAAATATTTTCAATTATTTTAGTTAATATTCCAATCTGAAATATTTCCAAGCATATTTTTGAAACTTTTATTGAAATTTTCATTTCTTAAAAAGAATTTATTGGGAATTAATAAATCATTTATTTTTAAATTTTTTGCTATAATTCTGTTTGGAAAATTATTAAATATTTTCAGATAAATTTAAGATTGGAAATAGGGACGTTTGGATTATAAAACTTTTTATAATACCTCTCCAAAAAATCTGTTCTGAAAAATACAAGTTTTATTGACAAAAAAATTTTTTTTTTTAATTTATACAAATGAAAAATGAAATAGTAAGGAAAACGAAAATAGTAATGAATATAATAATGAAAATATTAATAAAAAATGTAAATAGAAAATTTGTAAATAAATATAACTCATACAAAACATATTCGAAAGTTTTCCTTTGAATATAATCAGTAATTGAGTTCTGACGTTCATATTTATTAAAAAACTCAGATCATCACGTGCATTTAATTTCATGAAGGTATAGGCAAGTTTATATCATTATAAAATACCACTGGTTCCGTACATTTCTAAAAGAAACTCGAAATAGAGTGCTATAGTGTGATGTTTGTTCACATAAAAATTGGATAAAGTTTTTATTATCAAAGAAGAAATGTATTTAATCAGAAAAATTAGCAGAGATAATAAGATATCACAATAATCAATTCAATTATAGTCAAACCAGTTTTCATGCTATCTATTTTTGTGAACTTATTGTGTGGGATGTATACAAAAGAAAATTAACCAAATGCATTTATTATGAATAACAATTTTAAAAATGCAATTAAAAAAATAACTTGCAAATTAAAAAAATCAAACAGATCCACCTTATAATATATCATTCCATTACCACGAATGCTATTAGAAGATAGGTCGTGCTACATAGTGAGGTTTCGATTTACGTTTTTTTTTTTTAATATGGGACTGTTTTTATGCGGTCCCTATTAACCGCATAAATTTTTTAAATATATTGCAAACAATATCCAAAAATATATTCGAGTGAAAGAAATAAACTTTCGTTAAAATGCAGGATCTGATTAACAAATTTTTTTTTTTCTACAGTGAAATGTTTTCTATTTTTTTTTTTTCCCCATTTTTTTTTTTAATTTATGCGCTTTTAATATATTACACTAAAATATAGTATTGCATTATTTTTAATAATAATCTATTACTTTTAATAATAAATCTTCATTTAGCATTATGGTAATGTTTCATATAGCTAAGGCAATTTCTTATTTTATATTAAGTATTCGAATTAAAAATCTTTAATTTTGGAAGAGAATAAACTACAAGTAATATTTGAATACAAATTTATAATTAATATGCAAATTAAATAATCCAACAAATGGTCCACCTTATAATATATTATCCATTACCCCACGAATGATATTAGATTCGAGGTAGTATTATAATGTTGGGTTTTGATTTACATATTTTTCCAAGTGGGACTTTTTTCAAGCGGTATCTATTTACCTCAGAAATTTTTTTAAAATATGTTACAAACAATATATTTTATAACTACTTATGAAGTTTTAAGATATTTTTTTATGCGATCCCTTTGCCTTCCACACAAAAACAATGTTTGACGGTAGAATATATTTAATTTATACATTTAATATTAAATTAAATCTTCATATCAGTAATGAAAAAGACACACAATAAAAACACATAAATAAAATAAAATATAATTTTTTCACGAGACGAACTTGTTAGATTTCATTTGCATCTTGAAAAAAACACATATTGTAACACATTTTTTTTTTTATGTAACTACAAAAAGCTCGAAAATATCACAAGAAAGATTAACTTTGCACAAAAGCTCTAGGCAACTTACATATGAAAGAAAATTGCATATTACTTTAAACGTTTAGCATATACAATACACATAAAGAATACCATAAAAAAGAGTGTAACCACTCAAATCGTAGCATTTATCTTCAAATCAGCACTGAATAGCTATTCTCTAGACCCTATGCAAAAGAAAATACATCAGAGTTGAATCTCTAGAGTTTAGATGGTATTGAATTCATGCTTCCAGAAGTTTTGCGAGGAAAAGCAAAAATTCGCATAGTACCTTTCGAAATTCTTTAAAAGAAACTGCAAAGCGGGGAGACGAGAATATATGATTCCGCTGTAGCGATTCTGTGAAAGGGATGCAAAAATTCGAAACATTTCAATTAGAACTATTCAACCGTTGATAAGAAAAGGAATTCCAAGGGTATTCTCGAGGGACTTCTCACGATTTGGAAAAGTAAATCTTTCTTATCGACTTCACAAGATTCAACGAATGAATCTTCTTTTTTAAAAAATTTATTTGTTTTTGTTCCGGCGCGGAGTACCGGATGTATTTTGGGAATGCAATTCAAAGAGAGTTCTACTTTAAGTTTTACTGTGGATCAGAATTTTGCGTTTTGTTGACTTTTTAAAATTGAGCTATTCAATTATTTTAAATTTGTATAAATAGGAAAACTTTTACAAAGTTTTGTAATCTTAAAGGATTATTCTAGTAAATGACAGTCCTAACTCAATTTAGTATTAAAATACATAAAGAAATTAAAAATTTGCTAAAAATACGTATGGGCAACTATTTACAATCCTTCTAATTATTATAAATTTTTTATGAAAATGAACTAAAAGAAAACTTTGTATTAATCGTAAATATTTGCAACAAATTTATTTAATTGAAAAGATATAAACTTTGTATCCTAAAATAAATTATCAGCATTACTTATTCGATTACTTTTCATTTTTTTAAACTTTTATCCTATTATTTTAAATTTTTTATAACTTTTATTCTATTATTTTTAATTTTTAAAACTTTTATTCTATTTTTTTTTTTTTTTTTTTATTATTTTTAATTTTTAATTTTTAATTTTTTTTATTCTATTATTTTTAATTTTATAATTAATTTTTTTTTTTATTCTATTATTTTTAATTTTTTTTCTTTTATTTTTAATTTTTAATTTTCAGAATTATTGAAGACCATGAGTTTTAAATTTTATATAATACTCTGAATTGTTGTAACTTTTATTAACTGAAAGTTGTTTAATAAACTATAAATCTTTCTTAGAAAATATATAAATCGGTCAATATAAAATCATATTGACCGATTTGGATTCCATGGTAGGTGTATTAATGAATTCAACATAATAAAATATGTCACATAATTTTATAACTATATTTATATGCATCATCAAAAATTTCGTTGAAATACTAATAAAAAAAACTAATAAAAAGACCTCCAACTTCAGCATTTTAGTATTATGTCATATTGCAGTATATTTTTAAACAAACAAATATATTAATTTTTAGGAATAAGTGTCAATATTAATATGTTATTACTAGTTACATTTATAGCTAATTAATAGATTAAAGACTAAAAACTGTGGTTTGGTTTTTTTTTGGATTCAGTTGGCAATTAAGTTTACAAGTTTTAGGCACAATTATTTCCATTTTGTGATCCTACGATAATTAATTTGCGAATATTGAATTAAAAATATAATATTTTTGAATTAATTATTTCAAAGAAAAATTATGTTATTGATATCTTAGATTTGACGAAACTTCTATTTTATTGTAGTGAAGAATTAAATTGAAATTATCAATAGTTTAACATAAATAGTTTAAGAACAATAGTTTAACCACAATAAGGAAAATCTTAAATCGAAACATGGCATCCCCACAAAATATGGATCCTTTTTCTGTATGAATGTAAACTTAGATATTCTGCAATCCAAGCAACGCGAAACATTTAAGATGTATTCGAATGATACAGCTGATGTATCCACATTTAAGACGATGTTTTGAGAAGTATAAACTAAGAGATGTGAGCTTAGAAAATGCATTCGGCGAAAGACCTGAAAGTGGTCTCTAAGGATGTTCTTAAGGCAGTAACTATTAGAGAACGTGTTGCTAATCTTAGAGTAGACATATAAATAGTTTCGGGATATCTTAAGCTATTCTTCAATGGCGCAATAGCCCCATTGTAGGATAAGGCCATCTGACTACTGGCAGATTACGAAACATTAGAAGTTTTCTTTTACGGGGTAGGGGTGAGCCTGAACACTCTACAGTCATATTAGACCGGACCAACGATTTAAAGTGAATTCCAAACCACTACAAACAGCCATGGCACTACCGGAACTCGAGCTGGAAACATGCGGTACCGAGTGCCGGAGGGCTAGTCCTCGGCCATAAAAGCTCTTGAAAAGGTGAAAACACTTGACAGATGAGTTCCACGTGAGTTGACAGATAGGAATAAATCTCAATTATTGCAGGTTTACACATCAATGAGTATTGGGAATAAAAACGTTTCCGTTTTGGATTGTATCATTAGTTTTGAGGTAAAGTGGATAACATGTGATAATCGTAAATGCTCAGCACAGTGACTGGATGCAGTTGGAAAACCTGAAAGCACATTTCAAACCAAGTTTACAACCAAAGAAAACTATGTTGGAAACAAAAACGAGTTATCTATGACAGCTACTTTAAAGTGTAGGTCCCGGTCTGTGTAGCTCTTGTGTGCACAAGATGAACTCAGAGCGAACAAACCAAACCTATGACAATTAGTAATAGACCAAACAAATAATAAACATTATTATTATTATTATCAACAAAATAATATTGTGGATCGTAAACATTGTTGTTTTTCTGAACATATGTTGGCGATTCAAAAGATGTTATTCTTCTCCTTGATCACCTTTCACAAGTCAGACTCCAAAAACTGAACGAGTTGAAATTTGAGGTACTGCCTCCACGAATCCATCTATTACTGATTGCCACATTTTGAAACAATTGGAATAGCTTTTGAAAGTTAAACGCTTTGCCAATCCCAAAGCTGACAAAAATAACCCTTACTGAATTTACTGATTTTAAACCCAAGTGTTTTCCTCGAAACCAGCATAAAATTACTTTGATATTGAAAATGTATTGATGTAGATGGAACATGTTTTAATAATATACATGTTAAAAAATTGTGTTTGAGGCTTTAATTATAAAAGATAAAAATCAAATATTTCATTCTTTAACTTTTGTAATATAAAGTTGTAAGTACATAGTAAATTCAATTTAAAAGATAATCCAATTGCAAATACAGTTGTTGAAAAATACACATTGTCTGAATAAATTCAATTTTATGCACGTGCTGAGTTTAATATGTATCTTTTACAAAATTTTACGTCCAAGTTATTTATTCTGTGAATTATAGTTTTCAATACTTGTATTTTTTTTTTATATATGACAGTCAGAAGGACTATAAATTCTAAAATTATTTTTTCAAATACTACTAATTTTGAGAAATTATTTTCATTCATTTTATAAGGCTCGCTTTTGTTTCATAATTTATATAAATTTAAAAACAATTGTGTAAAATGCTTAATTTATTAGAATGACATTTCATTAGATAAATTGAATGTGTATGTTTTCTATGTTATGTTCAATATCTACGTTTGTTTTTCTGACAAAATTAATTTCTTGCAGATTAATTAATTCCTTTCTATTTTTAGTGTTCATAAGTGTTTCTAAATCTATATAATTTAGTTTGACTAATTAAATTATATTGATTATACAAAATTTCATTTATATATAATCTTAGTGTTTCGTCAAGAAGTTTTAAACCCCTTAAAATTGTTTTCTATCGGGTTTCTAACACAAAAAAAATATCTTTGAATATCATTCTTAAGTATATTATTGATCCTCTTAAAAATTATTACTTTATATTAAGAAATTAGTTCGATACTTTATCCAAACACGTTTTATTAATTACCCAAATATTTAAATTCAATTTAATATTTGTTATGCGTGGAAAAATATTTTCTAATAAATTTCACAAACATTTCATTGTGTATTCAAAATTAAGTAAAAGAAGGTTAACGTGTTTGAGGGTTTTCCTTTCTCTTAAAAGCTAATAAGAAGCCAAATGGAATTTTTGCAAATAAAATTAAATTCAAATCATGCCGTTAAATATAACGCTGAAGAATTTAACGAAAGAAAGGAACTAAATAAAGGAATTAAAATAAAAGGAACTTAATGAACTCTATTTTTCAAAGTCCTTTTATTAAAGTCTGAACACTATAAAAGATCTAAATTTAGGAAATTTTCCAATTAAAAATATTTTCGTAGACATGTAAATATTTAAAACTTTTAATGAAAATATTTTCGTAGACATATATATTAACCAATTTTAAATATTTACATCTTTTTTTACAACAAAATTTAACTAAAAGCATTGAATTTTTGTTTGTTTGTAAAATTAAACGAATAAAAATTTCAGGGTACGCACATAAAAAACCATGTCTGCTAATATAATTAATTACAGAGTACACACAGTCTAAAAACCATGTCTGCTAAACGAATATAATTAAATACAGCGTATAATACAGTATAAAAACCATGTCTGCAACAAACTGAAAAATTAAAAACCAAATAAAACCCATCAAAGAATTACAAATGAGCTTTATTTCACCTTTAAATAATAAGGTTGTATCTCTTGTGTCTTTAATTGTTTGACCTATTAACTTTTATCAATATTTACCTTTTAAACTTCCCGGAAAACTGCTGAAGTAAAGGAAACTTATGAAGCGTCAACCCCCAAAGTCGAAGAATTAAAACACGAACTATCTTTTAAAATTTTGACTCTGCCGATTTTCAAATCGTTCTCACCTGAATATCTTCTTTTCCGCCCAGTTCCAATATTACCTTTTGGCAAGCGACGAAGCGGAAAGTCTTCCCATTCTTTTGAGAAAACTTCGTCACCTATGAATACAGTCGCAGTGAATATTGCTTTCCAAGAGCCTTTCGTTCCAAAGAGAAACAATGGCCTCGCAATAGCGAGTTTTCTTTGTGCATTTTTTAAAGCAGCCTGGCGCGTGCATCTATGGCGATTATTCTAAAACCATTGGACCTTGAAAACTCTGCAGACTAAGTGAACCATGAGTCAGAAGTGTAGGGCTCGTCGATAAGTGGCGGAAGAAGTTGGGCAGGTGGAGTTTTTAAGACCAAATGATATGATTAAAGAGGGTCTGTTTTGGGTTGTTGTCGTTGCAGAATTTATGCGATATGTTCATTTAACTGTGAACGTGATTTTGTTTGAAAGAGAGTGCTTTGTGTTTTAATCCTCGTGAAATGCAAGTTTGTTTCATAATGGAATAAATTTGATATGGACTAAGACTATGGATTTTTAAATCTAGTTTTGTATTCTGCGCACAAACATGAATGAAAATTATGTTGTTCTGGTATTAGAATAAATATACGACTTTTTCTGTTTGGTGGTTCTGTAATTTGAAACCTGTAATTTTCGGATCTGAAAACTTTAATTGCTATCTACGACATAGACTTTTATTAACCCAACAACTATGTATTGAAATTTAATCTGTAAATAGTACAAAATAAAGTAAAGGGTAGATCATATCTCCTCGGTAGCAACGGTTTGTCTGTGAATCCAGACGGAATCAAATTACCCAATATGAACTACACTACCCAGGGTCGTTTTCAAAACTTAATAAACCTGATGTTATATTTATTTCATCCACGGTTTCTTGTTACATTTTAGCCACTTCCGCATTTGAAACATTCTCCTAAACAATCAATTTCAGTTGCGAAAAGCAATCCTCACCTCCTTATATATCCATACGAATGAATCACCAATCGCCTTACGTCAATTCTTTGGCTCATCATTAAAACAGATGCCATTCCAACAGACCCTAGAAGCATTGTATTTTCCGTTCCAAATTAAAAAAAAAAATAAATAAATTGGAAAGCACTTCACAGACGAAATTCGCAAATCATGCATTCACGTATAAATGCGACTATATGCGTTTTTATTTGGGTTCTGTTCTGCAGCTCTAGCATACAAAATGCTTGATTTCGTAATTGTATTTCAGCATTATTATAGAGATTGTTCGCCTTCATTTAAGCAACAGCCTCATGGTGGGCCAAGGCCGTCTGCCTACTGGTGTATTTCGAGGCAGGAGATGTTTTCTTTTTACGGGAAGGGATGTTGGCTCTATTCCCAACGCTCTACAGTCATATAAGACTGGGACCTGTGGTTTAAAGTGATTCCCAACCACTACAAACATCATGGTAAACCCTGGATGTCAACAGAAGGCATTGTTCATGAATTCAGACAAATGCATTGTTCGAATTACATTACTCTATAATAATTTTTCTTGTGTTGGGATTTTTTTTCCGTCAGTGTAGACTGTACTGGGGCTAGATGGATTTATTAATGCCCGAATTACTAGCGCTCTGCAGCTCGGTACCCCACGACTCTGGTTCTAGTCCTGGCAGTGCCGTGGACGTTAGTAGTGCTTCGGAATTCAATTTATACCTTGGATCCCGGTCTAATATGACTGTATTACTGACAACCCTACCCCGTAAAAAGAAAACATTTGTCTCGAAATTTCACAACAAGCAGACGGCCTTGTCCCACAAGCCTTGCTTTGTTAATAGGTATATCCTATTCTGTCAATCAAATTCTTTAAAGTTTAAATATATCACATATACGAGCCAATCGTATTACAAAAACAGTATATTTAATATGCCACAGTATTTCTAGAAGAATTGTATTTCCTCTTTAAAATACCAAGACAAACAACTAATACATTTTCTTAAAGTATATACCCACATAAGTTGAATTATTTCGGAATATTTGTGCTAGGTACCTTCACAAACTTTTGCCCATTTAATCAGGTCATGTACCTATCGCAAGCTAAGAGAGAGAAGTTTTTAAATTAAGACGAAACTTAAAATTAAACTTCAATTAACGTGACGCGTAATTCCACAGTTAAACTAGCAGAAGGTTCGGGGCCCTTGTTTAGGCAGGGACGACTGTCTAACGAAACGCAGAAGCCAATATGTTTGTGCCTCAAATCCCAAAAGCCTTTTATAAATTAACCTTATCTTTCGTTTGTCCTGGCTGGCTGACTGCAAGCGAAATGAAAGGTCTCAGTAACTAATTGAGCACTGCATTTTAAGTGGATTCTGGCTGCTTCCTTTCTCAGAGAGAGGCTGACACACTGAAATTCCCAGTCTTATTTTGGAAACCCCGCTGAATTGTTTAGTAAATGGATCCCGGTAATAACAAAGATTCAGTAGTCTTTCTGTGCTTCAGGCGCAAGTACGGTTTATTTTAAGTGCAGTTAATAATATTTATCCTAAATGCCAAAGTGAAATGAGCGGGTATATTTCATAAATAGATCGTAATTCAGTAATATTTATTTGTATCTTCTTTATTAGGAAAGGTTAAAATTATTTATAACTTATTTTTGTTTCGTTAAATAAAATTTATTTTCTGTATCTAATGGATAGAAGAGATTTTTATTTTTCTTATCGGGATTTACAATCCCCTAACTTGCTTATGCCGCATAGTTATTTGATAAATTTATAACAAATAATGCGAATAATATGTAGTACATTAACATTTCACTGTACATACTTTAACCCATTGTTACACAACAAGGCCGTCTCCATTATTCAGTACATTTTAAACACTTAATAAAACTCGAAAAACGCACGTCTCGAAAATAAGCTTTATTCTGAAATAGTGATTTATGTTTAGCGAAAGCAGATTTTGAATGTATCTCACAATACTATATATAGTAAAAATGTATTAAATAATACTAATATAAAATTATAAATTGCATTTCTATTTAAAAAAAAAAAAAACATGCATAATGTTATTTCTGTACGTCACTGTTTTAACAGGTTCATATTTATTGCTGGTGATGAATTTCGATCTACATTTTAAAATAAACCATAATTATATAATTTTTGGGAACCTATAAGAGCAAGGACTTTGTTTTCTTGATATTGGAACACTTCTAGATATACTAATTACATATGGAAGCCAATCGTATTAAAAAAGAGAGAGAATATATAATATGCTTCTGTATTTGCACAAGAATAGCATTTTAAAATACCCAGACAGATATACTTTCTGAAAGTATATACTTACTTCAGTTAAACTTTTTTGGAATATTTGCGCGTACCTTAATTAGGTACCTTCGCAAACCTTTGCCCATTTAATCAGGTCAGCTACCTATCGCAAGCTAAGACAGAGCGAAGTTTATAAATTAAGACGCAACTTAAAATTTAAGCTTCAATTAACGTGATGCATAATTCCACAGTTAAACTAGCAGAGGATTCGGGGCCCTTGTTTAGGCAGGGATGACTGTCTAACGAAGCGCAGAAGGCAAGATGTTTGTGCCTCAATTCCCAAACGCCTTTTTATAAATTAATCTTATATTTCGTTTGTCCTGGCTGCAAGCGAAATGAAATGTCTTAGTAACTAATTGCGCGCTACATTGTAAGTGGATTCTGGCTGCTTCCTCTTTTTCAGGGAGAGGCTGGTGCACTGAAATTCTCAGTCTTATTTTGGAAACCCCGCTGAATTGTTTAGTAAATCGATCCTAGTAATAACAAGGATTCAGTAGTCTTTCTGTGCTTCAGGCGCAAGTACAGTTGCTTTTAAGTGCAGTTAATAATATTTATCCTAAATTCCTAAGTGAAATGAGCGGGGATATTTCATAAATCGAACTTAATTCGGTAGGATTTATTTGTATCTTGCTTATTAGAAAAGGTTCCGTTTTGTTCCGTTAACTAGAAATAATTTTTCTGTATCTAATGAATAAAATAGATACTTATTCTTCTTATGTAGTGTTACAGTTTACTAACATATTTATTCCACATAAATAGTTGATAAAAATTTATCATAAACATAAATAATATTTAATATAAAGATTTTTACTGTATGCTATTTTACCCCATTATTATCCACCAAAGAAATATAAGAAGTATTCATTATTTTGTCTAATGGATATCATAGATAATCTAATGGATATCATATCATGTCTAATGGATATCATAGATCTAATGGATATCATAGATACTTATGGGGTTTTACAATTTATTAACCTGCTTAGGGCACATTGGTATTTGATAAAAATTATTATTACAGACAATGGTAATAATATGTAGTATTATTAACATTTCATTGTATCCTACTTTAGCCCAATGTTATGTAACAAGGTAGTGTCCATTATTCAGTAGGTTTTAAACACTTAGCACATGTCTAAAATTACCTTCTGTTTCTAGTGGATAGAATAGATACTTGTATTTCTTATGTGGTTTTATAATTTATTAACCTGCTTATTCCGCATATGGAGAACGGTGTTGCACAAAAGCTATGGCGAACGGTGTGCAGGTTGCGAATAAGCAGGAAACTTATGGCGATTAATGCTGCAGGAAAAGTATGGTGAGTGATGCTGCAGGAAACTTATCGCGAATGATGCTGCAGGAAAAGTATGGCAAATGATGCTGCAGGAAAATTATGGCGAATGATGCTGCAGGAAAATTATGGCGAACGATGTTATGGGCTTGTTACATAATCTGTATCTAAGAAGTCCCTACTCTTTTTTCATTCATATTTGCTTTTATGTAACTATTTAAATTTTAAATAAATAATACAAGTTTTTAAATATTTTAATATAGATCAGTGCATTAGTATTTGCTTATTTTTTTTTTTCCTAACCAATCTCAAAAATCATTTGTCAAGTAAGGTATAGGCGCATTGACATAATTTATGGTAAATCAAATGAAATCACTAAATATTTTAAATATTATAAATCAACATTTACCCTTCTTCACATATTTCCATATTGGCTGAATAAATATTACACATGCATTACATACATATTTTATATTACACTATATTTGAAATTTAATAAAGGTTTTAAAATTAATTAAAATTATTCCCACTACATCTTTCAAATATTTATTCAAAAGGTGGGTTTTTTTCTATTTATTATCATACAAAATTTTTAATCCTTTCTTTAATCATCTGTCGTTTTAGCTAAAAATAATCCTTCATTAAATATTAAATCACTGTCAAAGTAAGATATTAATTAAAATATTTAACTAACGCAGTATGTTATTTATTCGCAATTAAAATATTATAAAGATATATAAAACGGCGAAAATTGTCTTATTCAAGTAATACTTTCAAAGAAAATTAAATAAATCATTAATTAAAAATTTTTTTGACAATCATTAGTTTTAAACCATGAATTATATTAATAAACCACACTGAAAAGCATAAATATATATTATTTTCTTGTGAATAAGATTAATGAATTTTCTAATAATTTTCTCCTAAGCAACAACGGAAGAAAAGTCTTATATTAATAATACAGATAGTCTGGTTGGATATGTATTATGTTCCATTGTAATTTAATTAGAATATATTAATAATTAAATTTTTAACTCATATGATATTTTAATTAATCCCCTTTATGTTAAAATATGTTCAATTACTTTTGGTTAATATTCCAATCTGAAATATTTGTTAGTATATTTTCGAAATGTTTATTGAAATTTTCATTTTAGCAATGTTAATTTATTTGATATCAGCAAAATCGTATATTCTTTAAATTTTTGCTATATTTTGCTTGGAAAATTATTAAATATTTTCTTATAAATCTAAAATTGCAAACATTTTAAAACCGACGTTTGATTATAAAAGCTTTTATATTATAACAGGTTACCAATTTACTCACGATATACAAATTACCAATTTACTTTCCATATAAATGTCATCAATTTACTTTCCATATAAATGTCATCAATTTACTTTCCATATAAATTTTCATCATAATATAATTTTACGATCAGGCCGCAAATTAATATAAACAATTTTATAACCAGAGGTGTTAGTGTAGAAGGAATTTAAAAAATAAGTTCGGCCTGTCGATCTAATTAGACCGGGACTTACATTTTAACGTTGATTCCGAACCACTAAAAAGCTTTCATGCCACCGCCAGGATTCAAACCTGAAGCCTGTGGTACCAAAGGCCAGAACGCTAGCCAATGGCCACCAGGTCGCTACTCAAAATTTAGTAAGGAGCCAGATGGATTTTTTGCAAATAAAATTAAATTCAATCCAATCCAGGCCACTAAATATAACTGAAGAACTTAAAAATAAAAATAAAAAAAAGAAACTTAACGAACTGCATTTTTCAAAGTCCTTTTATTAAAGTCTGAAAACTAAAAAAATTTAAATTAAGGAAATTTTCTATTTAAAAATATTTTCGTAGACAGGTAAATATTTAAAAATGGCTAATGAAAATATTTTCGTAGACATATAACTTAACCAATTTTAAATATTTACATTTTTTTTACAATAAAATTTAACTAAATGCATTGAATTTTAGTTTGTAAATTAAAAGGTATATAATTACAGGGTATACACAGTATAAAAATTATGTTTGCTAAACGAATATAATTACAGAGTATATACCGTATAAAAACCATGTTTCCAACAATCTAATAAATGAAAAAAACAAATTAAACCATCAAAGAATTACAATGAGCTTTATTTCACCTTTAAATAATAAGGTTGTATCCCCCTCCCCCAAAGTCGAAGAATTAAAACACAAAATATGTTTTAAAACTTTGACTCAAACCGATATGATGATATTTGATATTTGATAACCGATATTTGACTATGTTTTTAAAACTTTATTTTCAAACCGTTCTCACCTGAATATCTTCTTTTCCCGCCCAGTTCCAATATTACCTTTTGTCAAGCGACGAGGCGGAAAATCTTCCCCATTCTTTTGAGAAAACTTCTCGTCACCTATGAATACAGTAGCAGTGAATATTGCTTTCCAAGAGCCTTTCGTTCCAAAGAGAAACAATGGCCTCGCAATAGCGGAGTTTTCTTTGTGCATTTTAAAAGCAGCCTGGCGCGAGTGCATCTATGGCGATTATTCTAAACCATTGACCTTGAAAACTCTGTGGACCATGAGCCAGGAGCGTAGGGCTCGTCGATAAGTGGCGGAAGAAAATGGGCAGGTGGAGTTTTTAAGACCAAACGATATAATTAAGAGAGGGTTGTTGTCACTGCAGAATTTATACCCTTGTTATGCGATATGTTCATTTAACTGTGAACACGATTTTCGTTGGTAGGGAGTGTTTTGTTTTAATCCTCGTGAAGTGCAAGTTTGTTTCATTATGGAATAGATTCGATATAGACTAAGACTACGGATTTTTAAATCTAGTTTTATATTCTGCTCAGTATCATGAATTAACATTATTTTGTTCTAGTATTAAAATAACAAGACTTTCTCTGTTGGGATTTGCCACGAATAAAATTTCTTCTCTATTGTTGCCTGAATGGCGTGTCGAGCGCTCTGGCGCTCGGTTCCATCAGGTTTCGGAATTGAGTCCCGGCGATAATATGGATGTTTGTGGTTCGAATTCACCTTTCGCCGTAGGTTCCGGTCTCATATGACTGCAGAGCGTCATAGAGGCAAGTCAGACTTCTACCAACCGGTGCGGAATCGCAACAGAAGCTATCCTCTTTCCCTTTAACCATTAGTCCATATGGGTTCATGGGCTTGGTCTATATGCCTGATAAGACATCTAGACCAAGGCTAAGACTAGTCTATTTCTAGACATTCTAGACTACTCCGATGTGCGAAAAGAAACAACAATAACAACTTTATTTTTTATTAGATGGTTTGGAGGTTCCATAATTTGAAAAGCCGTAATTTTCGAGTACGAGAGCTTTACTTGCTGTCAAGACGTAGATAATATTAACCCATCAACTGTATTGAAGTTTACTTTATTTTATACTATTTATAGAGTCAAAGGTAGATCTTATCTCTCCGGTAGCAGCAGTTTGTCTCTGAATCAAATTACGCAATACGAGCTACACCACTCAGGGTCACTTTCAAAACTTGCAAATTCCAAAGTTGGATATTAGATTCGTATCATCCTATGAGTTGGTGAGAAAAATTATGATTTTTGATCTAAAATCGTTAAAAGGAATTTAAAGAGGAATTCCTTAATTTATATAAAAAACTACTTTAAAAGAATCCGTATAAGAAAATCTGCAGTTTTCTTTTAATTTTTTTTTCATTATGATATTATATTTATTTCATCCATGGTTTCTTGTTACATTTTAACCACTTGCACATTTGAAACATTCGCCTAAACAATCAATTTCAATTGCGAAAAGCAATCCTCACCTCCTTATATATCCCTACGAACGAAACTCCAATCGCCTTACGTATGGAGGTCAATTCTTTAACACATTACAAAAACAGATGCCATTCCGACAGACACTAAAAGCATTGTATTTTCCGTTCCAAATTGAAAACATTCACAGACGAAATTCGCAAATCATGCATTCACGTGTAGACGCGACTATATGTGTTTTTTTTTGGGTGCTATTCTCCAGTTTAGCATACAAAATGCTTGATTTCGTAATTTGCATTTCAGCATTATTATAGATTCTTCGCTTTTATTTAAAGCAACAGAATCATGGTGGGCCAAGACCATCTACCTACTGGCGGATTTCGAGGCAAGAGATGTTTTTAAGGAAGTGTTGTGATATCTATTTAAAACGCTCTACAGTCTATTAGACTAGGACCTACGGTTTAATGTAGTTCCAAACCACTAGAAACATCCATGCCCCCGTGGATGTGAACAGAAAGCCTGGGGCACAGAGTGCTAATCACTCCCCTACCATAAGGTCCCAATGTTTCATGGATATTTGCAGAGATTCGTAATACTGTTTAAAGACCATTGGTCCACGTCTAATGTGGCTGCCAAGCGTTTAGAGTAAGGCTGAAAACCCTGTGCTGTAAAAAAAAAAACCCATCTCCTCTCTCGAAATATTCCAGTATACAGACCACTTTGAACCACCATTGGGCTGTTGTGCCACTGAAGAAGAATAGCATGCATTATATTGAAGAATATTATTATAATATAATTATATTGAAGAATAGCTGTGGCACAGAGCACTAGTTACTCGACCATAAGACTCCAATTTCAACAAGACCCCGGATCAATTAAGTAAAAGATGCGTATACCAGCGTACGCAACATGTATGCGCATATAAATTTTCCAGTGTTTACAAAAGATTAAAACATATTTTACATTAAATTTTACTTTTTGTTAATGGGATGCATTGACAGGCCTGATGGCCGATTGAATAGGGGCCATAGGGTACGTGCCATGGATGTTTGTAGAGATTCGTATACTGTTTAAAACTATAGATCCCAGTCTAATATGACTGTAGAGCGTTTAGAGTAAGGCTGACAACCCTGTTCAGAAAAAATAAAACATCTCCTAGCTCGAAATCTTCCAGTAGGCAGACGGCTTTGAACCACCATGGGGCTTTTGCGTCACTGAAGAAGAATAGCATGTATTATGCCTTGCTTTGTTAAAAGGAATATCCTATTCTGTCAAGCAAATCCCGTGAAAATTAAATATATTATATTAGCTAGACAATCATATTAAAAAAAGAGAGCATTTAATTTGCTACGGTATTTCCAGAAGAATTGCATTTTAAAATACCAAGACAAATAAGTACCACATTTTCTGAAGGTATATATCCACCTGAGTTAAACTGTTTCGGAATATTTGTGCGTACCTTAAGGTGCCTTGTAAATCTTTACCCATTTAATCAGGTCAGCTACCTGAAGCTCGGTGCCAAGGTTCGAGTCCGAGCGGTGCCATGAATGATTGCGGTGATTCAGAATACTTTAAAGACCGTAGGTCCCTGTCTAATACGACTTTTTGGCGTAAGGTCGACAATCCTGCATTGTAAAAGACAAACATCTCCTGATTCAAATCTAGGTAGAGTCATTGGCCCACCACGGGCTGACGATGCGACAATGAAGATGATGTATTATGCGTTGCTTTTGTTAAAAGTTATATACTATTATTTAAAAACAAATTCCGTAAAGTTTAAATATATTACATATGTCAGCCAATCGTATTAAATAGAGGGGGCATATATAAAATGCGACCTCTTTTCCAGAAGAATTATATTTTTCTTTTAAATAAAGACAAATAAGTACTACATTTTCTAAAGATATATACCCACTTGAGTTAAAGGTACCCACAAATATTCCGAAAAGTTTAACTAGGCACCTTCGCAAACCTTATCCATTCGCAAGCTACCTATCGCAAGAAAGAGAAGTTTTTAAATTAAGACGCAACTTAAAATGTAAGCTTCAATTAAAGTGATGCATAATTCCACAGTTAAACTAGCAGAGGGTTCGGGGCCCTTGTTTAGGAAGGGATGACCGTCTAACGAAGAAAATCTTATGTGCGAACAGAAGATGTAAATTATGGTAAATAAATTAAATCATGGCTGAATGAGCTCGATAGACACTACATATGAAGAAGCTGATATTTAATTTTGATGAAAATAGCATGATATTGATTATGAATGGATCTTTCTCTGGCTGAGGGACTAGCGCTCGGTGGCACATGTTTCAGGTTCATGTCCTGGCGGTTCCAAGCACTTTGCAGGGTTACGTGAAACTCCCCTTTAAACCCTAGTTCCAGTCTAATATGACAGTTGGGCATAAGGCTGACAACCCTACCACGTAAAGAGAAATACATGTTTTGTCTCAAAATCTGCCAGTAGGTAAGCACCCGTGACCCACCAGAGGGCTGTTGCGCCAATGAAGGAAATAAGAATAACATATATTATGCTTGCTTTGTTAAAATGTACGTCATATTCTGTTAAACAAATTCCGTGAAATTTAAATACGTTATATAAGCCATCCAATCGCATTAAGAAGAGAGCTACAGTATTTCTAAATGAATTGCATTTCCTCTTTAAAATACCAAGACAAATAACTACTACCTTTTCCGAAGATACATACCTACTTGAGTTAAGGTACTCACAAATATTCCGAAAAAGTTTATCTAGGTACCTTCGCAAACCTTTATCCATTTAATCGGGTCAGGCTACCTATCGCAAGTTAAGAGAGAGAAGTTTTTAAATTAAGACGCAACTTAAAATTTAAGCTTCAATTAACGTGATGCATAATTCCACAGTTAAACTAGCAGAGAGTTCAGGGCCCTTGTTTAGAAGGGACGACTGTCTAACGTAGCGCAGAAGCCAAGATGTTTGTGCCTCAAATCCCAAAAGCCTTTTTATAAATTAACCTTATCTTTCGTTTGTCCTGGCTGGCTGACTGCTAGCGAAATGAAAGGTCTTAGTAACTAATTGCGCACTGCATTGTAAGTGGATTCTGACTGTTTTCTTCTCAGAGAGAGCCTGGTGCACTGAAATTCCCAGTCTTATTTTGAAACCCCGCTGAATTGTTTAGTAAATGGATCATGGTAATAACAAGGATTCAGTAGTCTTTCTGTACTCCAGGCACAAGTACAGTTGCTTTTAAGTGCAGTTAATCACACATTTATCTTTTAAATTACAAAGTGAAATGAGAGGGGATATTTCATAAATCCATCGTGATTAAGAAGAATTTGTTTGTATCTTGCTTATTAGAAAGGGTTAAACTTATTTTTAACTATTTTTGTTTGCTAGAAAATTTATTTTCTGTATCTAATGAATGGGATAGAATAGAAAGAGATTATTTTTATAGCGTTTCAGAATTTAATAATCTGTTGATGCCACATATATATTTGAATGACATTATCATGGACAATATGAATAATAATATTAAATATATAAACATTTCATTCTATCCTCTACTCTACCCCATTATTATGCCCCAAAGTATCAGAAGTATTCATTATTTAGTCTTTTTTAAACACTTATCAACACTGTCCACAAGCTCAAAAAAATTTTTTTTTCTTCTATCTAATTTATGTAATAGATTCTATTTTTCTTATGGGGTTTTAAAATTTATTAACCTACTAA